>WMED01000102.1:0-28086 GCA_019650415.1 Pipa parva
GACATGGGCACCATACATTAATATACATTATACCCGGGAGAGAAAGAGCAGGGAGACATGAGCACCATACATTAATATACATTATACCTGGGAGAGAAAGAGCAGGGAGAAATGGGCATCATATATTACTATACATTATACCCGGGAGGGAGAGAGCAGGGAGAGGTGGCTCTTAGGAATGTTCACCAACCAGCCTTAGCATTAAAACTAGCCAGTTTATGAAGTTAATATGTTTGAGGCAAGCCCAAGGGTCTCAGTAACTCTGACAAGGGACAAATTGTCAGATTGTGATGACTGGGTCAGAACATTTCTAAAACAACAGCTCTTGTGGGATGTTCTCAGTATGCAGTGGTTAGTACCTTACAGAAGTAAGTGAAAGAACAACCATTGAACCCAGCATCCATCATTTGTGTGATGTCCTGGAAAAAAACAAGTTTTGTACAGTCTCACAGGACTTGCAGAACCAATTCCTTGAGGGGTCAGTGCTGATTTGACCTAATGACCTACCCAGTATTAGCCAGGTGATTTTCCTCTCATGGCTGATTGGTACATTTCATGCAAACCCACAACATTCTACACCTGTACTGTATATTAATTTTACTCACAATATTAAAGGTGATAATTCACTGCCTACTGTCTGATCCATAGGTGAAGAATGGCTTAAAATCCTTTATCATTACTGTAAACCTTTTGATTTCTAGAAAGTTTAATGTTTTCATTTAAAATATATCCACTTTTAATATGTCAGGCTTTGGTTTACATAATGTAATTAAGCTTTTTGTCTATAAAAACATACAAATTAGAAACCTTAAAAACTGCAACACTGGCTGGAAGAGAAAGAATGATTGCAGATTTTAACCGTTACTACATTCTTCACATTTCCATGACCTCACAGCTGTAGCCTATAAAATCGTCCAGAATTTTAATAAATTGCTTTGCAGTGTGACATTTGCAGGGAAATGATAACTATGTAAGGTGAGACTGCATTCTATTATACTAAAGTTAAGGTCTTCATATTATTCAGAAAATTGCTCCATCTGATCCAGAATGTTGCTGGCAAACACGGCCTTTCTTTCCGCTTCAATGAACAGCAGATAATGAAGAGAGCATCCTTAAGCTAAAGTGTAGAATGTAAAACAAAACTGCAGAAATCTACATAGTAATTCAATACATGTACATGTAACTAGATTATAATGATATTTATCCTAAGCGTTACCTTAAATAGTATGCATTGGTCATTTTGTTTTTAAATCACAACTGCAAGATTAGGGGGTTATTCACTAAGGTGTGAATTCGACTGTCGAATTCGCAAACAGCGGAATTCCCATAGCAGATACGTGACAATTTCCCCATTGCAAAGTCGCAACAATTTTTTAAAGTTAAGATTGCGCCAATTTTCCCATAATAAATTCATGGCTGGGACAATATTCTCATTATAAAGACGCGACTGCGACAGTAGCAGCCTATTGCAACTGTCTTTATCTGGCAAATTCACACCTATATGCAACAATTCACACTTTAGCGTATAACCCTTTAAAAGAACAACTATTGCTACATAGAACATTCACCATGTATTAAAAGTAATACACTGTATAACACACAGAATGGATACCAGTCTGCAACACCGCAACCCCTCTTCATGAAGGTCTTCAAACCAGTGGAGAAATTGTTAACCTGTCTAAATACAAACTGGAAGAACACTCTGTCTTATCCTAAGGGCTAACAATTTGTCCAACTGCAATACTGGATACTGGAGCAATACTGCAATACCACATACAACTATATTCTTATCTAGAAGATTACGCCTCAAATTATTTTTCCACAACACAGATAACATCTCTGACAACTGCAATAATATAAGGATAATAACAAACACTTCACTCCAAAAGCTGGACACAACCAGAATCTTGATACCTACAGTATATTGAGACCTTTAGGACGCGTACTGCAGCAATGCTAAAATCACAACAGAACATAACAAGATATAACCGACAGTTCCATTAATTTTTATGGTCCTTCAGTAGTATAGATATGCAGACAGTGTGCCTATATAAGCCCTATTTTTAAAGACAAATAGCTCAATATCATACTTTATAGACAAATTTTAGAATTGCTGGAAGCACAGATTGAGGGGGTTATTCATCAAAGTCCGAATTTGAATTGCATAGTGTCTCTGCTTCCGTTTGTGTCAATACAATTAGGAAGTCACAAATTCACTTCTCCTTATTCATGAAGCAGCGGACAGTATCGGACACCATCGCATGTGTAGTGCGGCATAGTCAGTCGCACTATAGTCGGATGAGAAGTCATGTGGAGTTAGGAGAAATCCTCCAGTGATGTCAGTCTTATCATATACCACTATATATAAGATATATAAGTGAACAATTCTTATTTTTATATGTCACCTTGTGCCTTGTTCATGTAGAAGTTAGTCACAGTCACCATTGCTACGTTTGAATGAATTATTGCCTTACACAACACCGTAACCCTGCTATCAACCCCTCAATTTGCCACTGTTTTGTGGCGAAGGCAAACAGGTGAATTCGGAGCAGTACGCCCTGCAGAATCAGCTTCTTTGACAGACTCCGTCACATGCTGAATAGCCAAATTACCTGTGCACACACGCAAATTGATGAAAAGAGCTCCGTAAGTCCATGACTGGAGTAAGCGTCCGAACTGGTCGTGAATTCGTCACACCACAGAGATGAAGAATTCGAGAATGGACGTGAATATGGGCATATAAGCAACAGTTCGCACTTTGATGAATAACCCCCTCAGGGGGTATGTATTTTTTGGAGTTACTGTTCTTTTGGTTATAGTTTTAGTACATATTACAATTATACGAAACAACTTTAATAAACCTTTCAGGACTAAAATAATGTGGTTTCATTGGTGAAAACTGGTGATATTATTAAAACAGTGCTTCAGGAAATAGACTCGTGCAAAAGAAAAAAATTGGTACTTTAACTAGTAATTTCAGGAAAACTGCGTACATTTACACACACTACTGTGCTATTTTTAGATGCAGAACAAAGGAAACTGCATTATTTCAATTAGGAAGATCTTAATTTGTTAATATTTTTTAAATTTAATAACAGTAACTCATCCAATAATAGTAGCATCAGTTCTGGCATTTTTCTTCAATAACATCCTTAACACATCAGGGATCTACCTATAATTCATGTTTGTTTGTTTTTTTGTTTAGAGTGCATCAAAGAGGCAGAGATGCACAATGATGAGAACATAATTATACCACTTTACAAATCACTTGTCAGGCCACACATGGAAGATTGCATGGAAGAAAGATGTGGTTCAGTTTGAGAGGGTTCAAAGGCGGCTACCATAGTAATAATAGGAATGGGTAAATTGCAGTACCAAGAAAGATTATCAAAACTGGGCTTGCTTAGTCTAGAAAAAATAGGATTATGATTAATAACCATGTATAAATACTGTATATTAGGGGTCAGTACAGAGATCTCTCCCACAATCTATTTATACCAAGAACTGTTAGTATAACAAGGGGGCATCCTCTGCATTTAGAGGAAGGTTTGTGCACCAGCATAGAAGGGGATTCTTTACTGCGAGGTATTTATTTTACAGATTTACTCTCTCTGCTGATGTTCGTGTGATGTAAGCATTGCAGTTTAATTTACTAGAGGTTTTATTGTATGGTGCAATTAGTGGTTCTAATATAATCATTTCCCCCCCTGATCTTTTTTAACTCCTAAATTGATTTCAGTAGATCTGCCTAGATGTTGATACCATTTTTGTCATTTATTTTCTTTTAGAAACCAACATTAGTAGTCAATTTGTGGTAAACTGCAGCTGCTCTTTGTCAAAAGAAACAGTCAAATAATGGTAAAGATGCAGCAGCTCTTTGTCAGAGCAACGTAATTGTTGAGAAGAATGTCATGTAATGAGCTATCTTTAACATTACAGAGTGACATTAAGGACATCCATTGAAGGGTTATTGCAAAGAAAAATGTGCTGTCACCAGTAAAGGTTACTTATATTTGCATAAGGTTGACTGGATTTTAGTCACAGTCTCTCTCCCTAACTAGAACAATCTGTAAAATAAATACAGTCGGTAAAACCCTATTAAATGTATTTTTATAACCGTGACAGTGTTTATGATGATCTTATAATCTTATTTTATGATGGCCGAGACTCAGATTTGAATTTAAATGTCAACTTTGTTTGGTATCTGTTGCTCAAATGTAAAGATGTGAACTAAGATCCCAGCTATAAGACAAAAAAGAAGGAAGTGGTAACAAAAAGAAGGAAGTGGTAACGAAAAGAAGGAAGTGGTAACGAAAAGAAGGAAAGTGGTAACGAAAAGAAGGAAAGTGGTAATGAAAAGAAGGAAGTGGTCACAAAAAGAAGGAAAGTGGTAACGAAAAGAAGGAAGTAGTCACAAAAATGCAAAAAGAAGGAAATGGTAATGAAAAGAAAGAACGAAGGAAGTGGTACCAAAAAGAAGGAAGTTGTAACGAAAAGAAGGAAGACATCACAAAAAGAAAATGGTAACGAAAGGAAGGAAGAGGTAACAAAAAGAAGGAAAGTGGTGACAAAAAGAAGGAAGTGGTAATAGTCTCAGGAGTACAAGGAAAACACACTACCCGACACAAACACAGAATTCACTGCTCATATTGATCCAGGAAGAGGTAAAAACCTCATACAGATTAACAGCCTATTCAGCCTCACAGGAGAGAAACATATTTCTCAAGCTAAATTACTGGATCAGTCACCTGTAAGAGAAGGTAAATATGACCATAAATGTCTTGATTTGGTAGAAAGACATCCAGTCTATTTTGTGTCATTTTATTTTATTTTTTTACTTTAAATGCATTTAAAAGGATTAGTAGATTTTTACCATGTTATTCTTAACATGTAGCCATTAATTCCCACTTTAGCCATCTTGATTACTGTATAAGATGATTTTGATCATTTTTATGTTCTTATCAGCATAATTATGTTCAATACAAATTAATGTAAAGGGCACACAGGGAAACCAATCCAATTAAATAATAATAAGGATACTTAATATCAATATAATGTACCCTTTCTAAATATACTGTAAATAAAAAATGTGGTGTAACTGATAAGGGTTATTTATTTCTATATACAATGTTCTTGATGTTCCACAATAAAAAAATAGATGACTTGGGCTGCTAGTTTCAAATTAATTGATTAAAACAAGCTTGTTGATTTTCTGTTTACACAGGGGAAGTCTCAAACAGAACTAGGAACAGGAACTAGAGTATATACAGAGTAAATTATGGTATATTGAATGTAGAACTCTTAAATCTACAGTAACACAGTTCTTGGTCACTTGGTGGCAGAACCATAAACATTTGGTAAACCACTTCATTCACATTTATGGTATAAAAGTTTAGGAAATGGTGACAGGCAGTACACCTGGACAATTTTGCATTTAAATTGATTATTTACTAATGTAGGATTATATACAGGTGTATGATTAATTATACAAAGCCGGTGATAATAGTTATCATTTGTATATGTAGGTTCAAATACAGTCATTAACTGAAACAGAAGGAGCTGTGTAGGAGGCTTAACACCAAGTGAGGAACAGCCAAATATCTGCTACAAAGGTGAGGTTGTAGAAGATAATTACATACAACAAGTCCTACACTTTGGCTAGAAAGAGCACAAAAACTAAGAACAAGATAATCGTACTAAATCAGTAAACTACTCTCCAAACTAAAGATGTTGTGTAGGGTTAAGATGTTCTGTCCAAGTTCTTTTGAAGAAACACAAACAAAATGAGCAACATTGAGGATTGTAGAAGCAGTGGTCAGCCAACGAAATTTAGTGGAACTCATGAAAGACATGTCAGAGTTGGAAAAAACCATTGGAACCCAGTTTCACCTACTGTTTTACCCAGTTTCATCTACTATTCAGGAATGTCTGCCTAGAAGTTGGTCTTCGTTGAACCAAGGTCAAGCATGAAAACAAAGGAACTGAGGTGCAAAAAAAAATGGCAGTAGGAGCTCTGGGCTGATGAGTCAAAAGTTAAAATATTTGGCTATAACAGTAGGCAGTTTGTTCACCATAGAGCTGCAGAGTGGTACAATTATAAATGTCTGCAGGCAACAGTGACAAATGGTGAATGGGCCTTGCAAATTTTGGTCTGTATTTCAGCAAATGGAGTTGGGAATTTGGTTAAGATTAATGATATCCTTAAAGCGGACATGTCAGGGTCTACTCCGATGCCCGAATTGAATGTCAGGGGCTAAAATGTCAGGGGTTGGTTGGGGCTAAAAGAATAACTGGCATTAAAGTTTCTCCAATCAGATCCCTTAAATCTAGCAGGGATCTGATTGGAGGAGCTATAATGTCAATCAGCATTTAGCTCTGCCCAACCTGACTTGGGAGGGAAGCAGGGAGTTTGCTTCTTTTACTACACTCTTACCTGAATGTTTTTAGCATTCACAGCTAAGACAACTCCCAGCTTTATATATAAAAAAAAAGTCTGTTATGTGGATCTGACAGGTCCACTTTAATGCAGAGAAATACAGGAAGACACTTATGTATTATAAAACACCTTCTGTTTGGCTCAGTATTTATTCTGAAGCATTACAAGGACCGCAAACTTACGGCCAGTGACATTATTAACTATATTCAGCACAAAGAAGAACAAGGAGTCCTGGAAGTAAGGATTTTGCCTCCACAATCTCCCTCATCTCAACATTGTTGAGTCTTTCTGGGATTACATGAAGAGCTAGAGGGATTAGAGAAAGCCTCTATTCACAGAAGATCTGGGCTTAATTCTCCAAGATGTTTGGAACAACCTACCTGGCAAGTTCCTCCAAAAACTATGTGCAAGTGCACCAAGAAAAAGTATTACTGTTGAAAGGTAAAGGTAGTCACAATATTAATTATAAAAGCATTATAGGTAAGGGCTATCTTACATCTCTCATTCTCATTATTATTATTATATCATTTAAATAAATGGTGATTAGCCACCAGCTGCATTTTGTGATATACCTGAAAACCTTTTTGGTCTACAGGCTCATAGACCTGTATGTCTAGGTAATCCACACATAAACAATATCCCATCTTGGTAAAGTGAACTATACTTCATCTTACTATTTGTATTACACAGTTCAGTGGTAAGCGCCATTGATTATCAGCCTACATCGTTTTAGGTTTGTGAATAGTCAAGTGTTTTCTTTGTGTTTCTTATCAAGAAATGAAGGAATTCAAAATTCAAATAGATTGTCTGTACAAGGTTAGTCTTTCTATAGTGCCTAAGGCACATACTACAGAACCTTGGAAAAGCCTACTCTACTTCCCAGTAGTCAAAGGCTATACAATAACACAAGGGAATTTTACAAATGAGGCATAAATAGTGTAGCCCAGGTGAACATTTATCTATATATCATATAGTCTACTCTGCCTTTGAGCTGCTCTTTGTTAAATAAATATGCATGTTTGTTCTGATCAAAGAACCACTGGCACCCATATCTTCTTTATTCCTTTTAATTCTGCTTCTGCGCTTGCACTGCTTAACGAATTTCAAGAGGAATCAGGAAGTGAAGAGGATCACAGCCAGCATGGAGAAGAAATGAAAATCAGTGTTGAGAAAAGCAGGAGGGAGTGCTAAAGGAAAGAAGCACACTGATAAGTATTTTACTGCCCCCCTCCCTTTCAGAATTCTGTCCTAGGAAAACACGTGTTTAGTTATCCTTTAATAGCATCACATTGCTATTACTGTGCTACATATATCTTTCCCCAATATTTAAATAGTCAATCTGAGAAGTAGGAAAGTATATCTCCTGTTTCCATGTTAATTTAAATAGACAGTGAGGGGGGAATTTGTGATAGTGCGAAGTGAGGTGCGGAGTCTTCGCCTCACTTCGCACAGACTGATATGCGCTCACTGATGTCCTTCACGCGGACATCAGCGAGCACTTTAAAGGGATTCCAGTCTTGGTGAGACCAAAAGAGTCGCCTCGCGAGACTGGAATCCCTTTAAAGCGCTCACTGATGTCCGCGTGGAGGACATCAGCGAGCGCATATCAGTCAGTGCGAAGTAAGGCGAAGACTCCGCACCTCACTTCGCACTATCGTGAATTCTCCCCTGAATCTGCTTATTGGTAACAAATCAATATATAATTAATGGGTAAAAAATGAATTTTCGAACAGTGAAAAAAATGAGGGGTTTGGGGTACAAATCCATAAACCAAACACCAAACGTTTCAGTTATATCTCCATATCTTCTCCCACAAAATCACCATTATTCTGTTCATCTATTCTGCTGGTCAAAAACAGCAAAATATATTCAGTTTTGTTAACATTATTCTTTCATTTTCTGTTTGATTGGTGAAAAAGTATAATAGATGTGTAGGAGTTGAATTACTGATTTTTTTTTTTTACTTTCTAAATATAAATAATCAGACTGATTTGCTCATCATTACTGAAATGAGCCTGTTAGCTCTCCAAACAGTCAAGCTCACACACAAATGGAAACCTAAAATGGTCCCTCTCATAAATGAAATAAGCATTTCTCTGGAGGATGCTACATCATTAGATACATTCGTTATTGTAAACCATAATAAGAGAAACAATTTTGTATGGAAACACTAAGCCATTAAGTAAGAAGTTCTTATAGAATGGCGTTTAAATCCCATTGTTTTTATTTAAAAAGTACATTGTTTATGTTTAAGGGGGAAAATGTATGTATTGAACAGGAAATGTACAAAAGAAAATACTTTACAATGACATTATATTTTGAAGTTATTTTCACTTTAGATTTATATTTCTAAATTGTTAGCAACATATGAACAAAATGATTTTTTTTTGTGCAGATAGCAATATTTATTATTGGCATGTTCTATTTATTAAAGAAACAATTCACTTCCAGTTTTCTGGGTGCAATTTCAATAAAGTTTTGGAGGCATTGTAAAATGATCCCTATACTGTTTACCAGGAAAATTGGAGCTTATAGTGAAGCTGTCGGCTGCAGCCCTTTCTTGGACTACATAGTGGTTAAATTAAGGATAGACGGATTTGTAGACAACAGCCCTTTCTGGAGACTACTTCATGGAAGAAGAGAAGACTATAGCCTTTCTTAGATTGCTTCATGGGAAAGAAGAACACTAATGATTTACTACTTCTTACACAGATTTTGGACATAATAAATGGACCCGCCCAAAACTTTTGAGGTTAAACTCCCAACTCAGACAGCTTATGTAAGTGTATTCATACATATACATATATATTTAAATACATTTTAAATAATAACTTCCTGTAAGGGCTGGAACAGACAGTTGGGGTAGGAGGTAGCAGCAGGTAACCAGAGGATTTTGGAAGGTAACGTTCAGAACTTAAGGTGCAGAGAGTCTAAGATAACCCCGGTGTTCACCTAGAGCCCCTGCAAGGAGGTTAGGGCTTAGCTGCAGTGTGATACCCAGGTTGCAGCCCTTAAGGCTGTAGTCCAGGAATGTAGTAACAGAACTGGCAAGAAGAATCGCCAGGTTGCTAAATAGGGTCAGGGCAGGCGGCAGAGATTCGTAGTCGATATTCAGAGCAGGGATCAGGGCAGTCGGCAGACAATAAGGAACAGGAAACAGGCCAAAGTCAAACATGGAAAGAACAAGCACATCAAACACACCGAGGAGCACCATAGGAGTCCTATGATCAGGCACAATAACTGGCGTCTAGTTGACTTAAATAGGCGCCAGGCGAGAACATATCTGCAACGCATTGCCATAATTGCATCTAGTCCCGACGCCTTTATACACAGATGCCTTGGTAAGACTGCGCACCAAACAACCTGAACGGGTGCGAACATAATGCCAAGATGGCGACTGTGACAGACGCCGACGTGGAACAAAAGCAGACAGATGCGGGTAAGTATCATTCCTTATATTTCCACCCAAAGCGAGTAAGTCACTAGTGGTTCTATAAAAATATGATTATAAGGTCACTTATCTGACTTTTATGAGAAGTGGGGGTTATGAGAGTGAGGTAAAACTGACTGTCCTACAGGGTACGGACTCTAATTTTCCAGGATAGTACTTAATGACAAATTTCCCCTGTAAACAGTCCACAAATTCTCAGAAAGTGCCTTAAAGGAGAACTAATACTTTTTCAGTTTAGGGGTGATTCTTAATGGGGCAGGCTAATTATACTTATCAATCATCTCCTTTGGTCCAACACTTACTCCTGCTTTAAGATTTCACTAGCCTTCTTTTTCAGCACTGCAATCATATTCATGTTCATGCCTCCTTTTCAACATTGGCAATTTTTTTTCTTCTAAAAAATAAAAAAATCAGCTATGTTGAAGAGGAAGCAGGATCACAGCACTGGAATAGAAGAAAAAAAGAATTAAGAATCAGTTGGCAGACCAGGCATTAGCTCTTCTTTACTTTCTGATAGGTAGGAAACAGGAAGTGAAAAACAGGAAATTGGAAAGATGAAATCATGTCTAAAGTCCAAAACAATTTAGTTTGCTCACCTTTTCTTAAATTCACTGTAGCTGAACAATGTAAGTTTCAGATCTTCTACAAAATGACCTGTTCTTTAATGAGTTTTCAGTGTCATTGATTAATATTTACCCCACCTCAGTAGATTTGGCATACTGATTGGCCTTTAGGTTTATTGATACACATTTTTAAAATAATCTGTATATACATATTGTTTTTTAAATGCATAATTGCCACTTTAATTATGGTGTTATCTGTACTGCTTTCAGAAAAACAGTTATCCCACGGTGAAGGAAATATTACGGTAAGGTGCCAGTTGTCAAACCTGGCCTTTCTGTTAATAGGAGTGCATTCTAACCAATCTGGGGAGTTTACTTCCTATAAAAGGCAGTTAACAGACTGCAGCTGCCTAAACAAGGAGTTTCATTTACTCTGTCCTTGGAGATGTATCTCTGCAATTAAGTTAATCACTTCTGCTTCACATTTCCTGACTTTTGTGGAGTTGCAGTCGTACTGTTCCCGTTTCATTATTTTTCCTATTCCTCTGCAGCCAAGGTAAAGCAATGCTAAGCTCTGCTAGCCAGTGGATCCACTTATTATAAGATAACTAACAATTGCATTTAACCTGCTGAAGAAATAGGGTAGACACATTTACTGATGGGTGGTTTAGATTTTGCAATGTCTTTCCTATTACTCTAAATGACTTATAGTTAACTGTGCAAACATACAGCATTAGTACAGTCAATGCCTGGTACTAACACATGTAAACAGCTTGTGCTGTTGTTTAGGTCAATAGTGTATAAAGGTTATATATGACTTTATGGTGTGCCATCTTGTTTTTTTCTTATCATTATGTTATCCATATGGTTTGAATCCTGGCAGATATAAGTGATAGCAAACTGGTAAATGATGTTTTACTAATTTTCCTCAGCTGAGTTTCTGTACTATATAAAATATTTTTGAACATACTAATTTAAGGCCATCCTTTGTTTCTTCATTACATTCCAACATTATTTTCCTCCAGGTAGAATACTTAATAAGGCAATCAAAGCAAAGCTGTAACTTATGCAAGGTAATCCCTTTGCCTGTTCCCTATAGGCATTAGAGTTAATATAAAAACTCCTTCTGTACCAAGACAGCATTCCTGTCTCACTTAATGACAGAGAGATAGGTTGTCTTTATGGCAGAAATCTATAGCTCAATAATGTTTCTATGATGTTTTTTAACTTCCTAATATTCAAATGTGTGCTAGCTACACAACTGATAGATTAGACACCCAGAGGGGAATTTACCATTCAGCGAAGTGAGCTCCGAATCCTTCAACTCACTTCCAAATGGTGTTATGCGCTCGCTGATGTCCTGCATGCGGACATCAGCGAGAGCATTAAAGGGATTCCCGTTTCGGTGAGTCCAAAAGAGTTGCCTCGCCGAGACTGGAATCCCTTTAATGCTCTCGCTGATGTCCGTGTGCAGGACATTAGCGAGCGCATAACACCATTTGTGAAGTGAGCCGAAGGATTCGGAGCTCACTTCGCTGAATGGTGAATTCTCCCCTCAATGAGGGTGAAATTTATTAAAGTTGGAAAAGCCTTTTCGGCTTTTCCGACTTTAATCTGGAGAAGTCTTTGAAGTTTCTCACGGTAAGTATTGCGAGATTTGCATTGTGCGACACTTGCTGTAACAAACTTTTTTTTAATTACAGTAAATATATCCATGGAAAGACAGCCATACAGTATAGCTTTCCATGTACATATCCAAGAAAAAAAAGTTTCTCACAGCAAGTATCGCACGAGTCAAATCTCACGATATTGACCGGGAGAAAGCGTTCAAAGCATTCTCCCGAGTTATTAAATATTAAAGCCGTTTGAGCTTTTCCGAATTTAATACATTTTGCCTCAGTCTCTGATCATTGCTTATTAAAGTGAACCTGTCACCTCAAAACTAATATTAATTTAAGTTCTACTAATGAAATTAATGTTTTTGTAAATATATATGTATTAAAAGAATGTACCTTTATACAGCATTTCTCTCTGTCATCTTCCCTGCCAGCCTGACCTTTCTGCTAGATTGTGATTTAAAGGATCGGATTGGAGGAGCTATAATGTCAGTCATCATTTAGCCCCAAACATCCAACACTGGGGAAAGAAAAGTCAGGCTGACAGGGAAGATGATTGAGAGAAACGCTGTAAAAAGCTACATTTATTAAAAATTCATTTATATTTACAAAATCATTTATTTCATTAGTACAACCTAAATTAGTATCAGTTTTGAGGTGTCAGGTACATAAGACAAAATATCATACCTATACAGTATTTTGGGGCCTATACTGGCCACTGAGAGTGGGAACAAGTGTCAATTGGTAGCTTAGAGGAAGCCACACCTGTGCACCTGGAACAGCATGTTACAAGCCAAGAGAAAACCTGCCATATGCGTTTATGAAATGGAAGACATCTTAAGTAAACATACGGGGTGCAAACTTTGCAAAAGTTTTATGATTTAACTATTTGTTGGTTATATAGCATCCAATGTTTTACTTCTCAGCCAGGTGAGATGATTGTGTGGGCTTAAGGATTGTGAGAGTTAAAGAAAGGAAGACTGGAACATTGTTTACCGGGTTTATGTTCCTACTAGATTTAACAGTATTCCAGAATTGCTGGAGTATCCAAACTTTATGTAGGAATGGATGCACTCTGCTGGGCATCTTGTCAATACTATGTACTGTAGTAATACATTTTTATGTAATAAAAATCCAATGCAGAACTTGAAAAGGGCTAATAAATTAGGGCTATTATAACAAGTCATTAGGAGCCCCACAAACAAAATGGGGCCCAAATCAATATGTCTTTAAAGTAGAGCAATCATAGCAGGCTGGGACAACTTGGTTGTGGCTTCTAACCCCTCCAGCCCAGAGAACATGGGAATCACCTCCCAATGGTGTCTCTGTATCTTGAATGCATGGCGATTAATAATTCAGTTGCAGTTATGCATCTATTTATGTACTCTAGCAGTCTGATCCTATTGGAGGTAAGGTAGAGAGAAGTCCTATACTCCACAGAAAGATAATGTGCTGAAGTC
This sequence comes from Pipa parva, assembly GCA_019650415.1. Taxonomy (NCBI): domain Eukaryota; kingdom Metazoa; phylum Chordata; class Amphibia; order Anura; family Pipidae; genus Pipa; species Pipa parva. The sequence continues at coordinate 13,527 of WMED01000102.1, forward strand.
CAAACAGTCCAGAGAGTCGTAGAGTGGGAGGTGTCATGGGTGAAAGTGGATGCTCTTACCTCCACAGGACTGGCACGATCACCTGATGTGCGGAGTCTAAATATCCTCCAGTTTCACCCTTCAACCCCGCAAGAGGGTATGGCCTTTGTGGTAAAGGAGATTCCCAGGTCATGGCCCTCAGACTCACTCCCAGTTAACAGTAACTGGACTGGCAGTTCAGGCAATAGGTATTTTCTCTTTAATTGCACAAACAGGGCAACATAATATATGAATACAACAAGGACTGGGAATACTGGAATTGGAATTTGGAATAGGTGTAGGGACTAGGAATAGAAAAAGGAACATGGGTGCCTAAATGGGCTTGACAGTCAGGCAATGAATGCCTGAAAATGACAGAGTTTTTCTGCCAAACCAGCAGTGGGGGAGTACACCAGCATGCATCGTTGCCTAGCAACAATGCATGACATTCAAATACTGGACTGTCGCCTTCCCCTGCATGAAATGGGATGAGGTGCAGATATGTAACAGCGGGCTAGTAAAGAGGCTCCAACTAGGATCCCTTTGCAAGAGAAAAATGTCATTTGCTGCTTTGAGTTACATGTAAAATCTTACACATTGCCTACAGAGCTGATTTATAGAGAGATGCTGTTTTTCAACATTACCACAAATATTACATTATATATAATATAAAGATAACACAATATGGACAGAGTTGTTCAAAAGTAAAATGCAGAGCATATATGATTTTGGTTTTACAGCAGGTAATCAAAGATAGGTCAGACTGCATTTTTATGCCTTCAGATATATACTAAGTTAAATCAAAGTCCGCCCACGTTGTATCTAGAGACTGCTGTAAAATAAGAATAGACAGAGTAGACTGTGAGCAATTTCAGAGCATGGATTATCAAAAACCTATTTCTAAGCCATAGGTTAACACCTCCTTTGTTTGTCTGTGTGGGGATTCGACCACTTCTAATATGTCTATTTATTTATTCAAACATCTCCTACGAACCATGTTTCTGAAGAAAACGAAAGCAATATCAGCTTGCTCTCTCCCCACAAGGCAAGTACTTGTTTAAAAAAAAAAAAAAAAAAAGCGAACAAAAGCTTCTTTGTTTTGTTGTCCCTGGTGATTTCTACTGGATTATCTGCTCATTTCGCTGACACATCCTAGATGCTCAGAGAATCCCAGAATAGATGAAAATGTTTCAGCCTCCTACAAATTTAAAAAAAAAAAATAAGAAAAAAAAACATAGGTTTTCTCAAAGGAAGCGATCCGTCAGAGAAGTTACACTTAGTAGAGAGATTAAGCATGCCGCTAACAGTTTATCTACTTTTACAGGCCTTGTTAAAATCAGACTCTTTTATCAAGGTCCTTGAAATTCAATTTCACCTCTAGGGCATCTGCAGATGCTTTTAAAAGTTAAGTTTGCTTGCGCATTTTATTTTTAAATGCCAGAGGCAGAGAGAATTCTGCTCAGATTGAGCAATATACTGCGGTTTGCTTTTAAACACTGAGGTCCAGCTGGAAATGAGAACAAATGGGTAATTAAAGTCTTGTGATTCCTGGCAGTGCACTGTATGTTACAGATTTAATCTTGTGCACTTACTGATATAAATGTGCATTAGAGATGTGCGTTGACCCCCGTATTTTTGAATTTGGTTTTTATTCCAATGCTGTGTTTTGTTTACACTCAAAAATTATAAGAAACAAAAAACAAATGTTTTTGCATTTGCAAAGCCTAGGCCATTTGTCAGTTTATAAATATTTCTTGTTATCCAAAGACCTCCATTTGTCATTAAGTACTGTGTTGCTGGATTTGATTGCTGCTGTTTTTTTTTTACTACCAGGGGAAACTCAAGGATTTTTTTTTTTGCGTCTATTTTACCTTTGTTTCATATTCATTTGAATGGGTTTGGTGTTATTTACTTGCCAGATCGTAAAGAGATTATAATCATATATTACAAATCTGGTGAAATTTAAATCTGCCTCAGTTTGGCAGTGTCAGATATCAGCAGAGTAGTAATATGAGTCCGAACTGCTCGTCTCTACATTTTGGGTTTTGTAGATTTTTGGCACATTGATGTAATTGATGAATCTGCCATATACCAAGCATATTCACAAAAATTCAATTAATTAATTAAATTATTTGCTGAATGCTAATCTTTGCAATTATTATACACCATGGGAGAAATTTGGTAAGGTGTTTTCACCCATTTTTAGATGTTTTTTGCCCCAATTTTTTCATTTTTGTATTAATATAAGTATTTGCCTGGTTGAAGAAGAAAAAAAAATCCCTGACAATATCGTGCAAAAATTGTCCAAAGGAGGGTGAATATGGGCAAAATCACCATAGTGAATTTCAGCCAATAAATTTAAAAATATTGCTCATTTTGAAGGTTCAGCTTTGTGGTGCTGCCCTGTCTACCACATCCGTGTGATCTTCCAATGCAAGCTGTGAGGTAACATTATCCCATACTTCTAACTGTAAAACTAATGGAAATGCAGAACAGCATTCAATTTATAGCATATAAGAGATCAGGAGAAGTGCTGCATCATAAAACTGCCATGGAGGAGACCTTCAATGGCTCTTCAAGAAACACAGTGCCCCAAAGAATACAGGGGTGTAGCTGTTTTCTAGCTGTGATTCTTAGCCTCCAATGGCTCTTCAAGAAACACAGTGCCCCAAAGAATACAGGGGTGTAGCTTTTTTCTAGCTGTGATTCTTAGCCTTCTTCCTTTAGGTACCCAATAGTTACCTATATCCATTCCAAGTTCCCCATAATATTGACGCAATCCAAAAAAGTGCCAGAAAACTGTGTGGGTTTTTTTTTCAAAGCCTTTGGATAAATGTAGATCAACCAGTTTTATTCAACAGCCTAAACATTTATTCTGTATATTTTAACTGCCAAATGTACACCTAGAGGTGTCTTCTAGTTGAGAGACTAGGCTGTAGAGAACCTTAGGTAGATGGCCATAACTGCCCACCAAAGTGAAGTAGAGGGGATAGTTCCCCTAGGTCCACATTGGATTCAGAGAGTGCTTTCAGTGCTAGGCAAGGAAGTACTTTCTTCTGTAACTCCATTGACCCCATGACTGTCTTATTTTACAAGGAGATGATCCTCCACTCTGTATAAGAGTTAGGATGCCATCTTATTTGCCTAAAGTGTAGGCCCCATGATGAGTTTATGTCTCAGCCTAAAACAATTCCCTGGCAATGAGCCAGGGTACTAGGTTCAAGAAGACAGTAGGGAAAGTTTTAAAAAGTGAGTAAATATTTACATTGTGTTGTGGGATGCATCTGTTATATAAATAAACATCAGAAAGATGCACTTTACTTAAAGGGAATCCCTGACACTCTTGATTTATTATACCCCAGTGGCCCCAGCCTGAAAGCAGGCTGTTATCCTGTAGCGCTTAGTGAAAGTAATGCTTATGATCCTGCAAGGGGTTCCGCGGGACTGGGGTTTAGATAATGCCCAAGTATTTTGAGCACATATTAAATGGGGGTTATTCACTAAGGTGCGAATTCGACTGTCAAATTTGCAAACAGCGGATTCCCATAGTAAATATGCTACAATTTCCCCATTGTAAAGTCGTGACAATTTTCCCACAATAAAGTCTCAACTGCGACAATATTCTCATTATAAAGACACAACTGCGACAGTAGCAGCCTATTGAGACTGTCTTTATCTGGCGAATTCGCACCTATATGCAACAATTCGGACTTTAGTGAATAACCCCCATTAATGTTTCTAACAGAAAATGTAGAAACTGAGCATCGCAGAAAGGCATGGTTTTCAACACACATTGTACAACACATAAAGAGATAATGTGCGATTGCGTTGTAAAATTGTATAATATTAGATATTTAATATGACCCATAATGAAAGTCTTTATGTTGAATGATATAGTATAAAACATAACATGCAAGAAAAGTGCTTGTTTTTTTTTTTTTAAATTCTGAATTAAATTTCACCCTCTTTGAGTTCTGTTGTATCTCTCGATTATTCTTCTTTTACTGACCCAAGGCAGTCTGGTAACAATTGTTCAATAGCAGAGGTAGCAGTTAAAGAACACAGTTTCTAAACCACTGAAGCAAAAATAAATAGAAATATGCCTACAGTAATAAATAATAAATACATAGATGGAGCTGAGCTACCTTTATTTAACAATTCTGCAGCATTCCAACACACAGTTAGCCAGGAATAACCATTCTATCTCCTTCATTATTTCATCACTAAGTGTATGGACACTTTATTTGTTCATAACAAATGGTCAATGGGTGCTCTTTATTGGTTCCATATTGAAAACACCACAAATTGGTATTTTAACTAGTTTAAACATATTGTTGATTAATTACAATGACTTTTACTTGAAATAGTTAGTATTAGGGGAAATGCAAAGCTCCAAAATAAACAGAAAGATGTTTAATGGATCTAGACTTTTAAAACCAAGATCTCGATAGAAATACATTAGGAATATAATCTTTCTTACTTCTGTAAATTTTTTAGGGGGAAATACCTACTTGATGGCATCCAGTGTCTATATTAGACTAACCAGGCTAGTTCCCACCACTGGATATTCACCACCACAATAGCAGTGGTTTACTCTAAAGACAAGTATTGACTGCCAGGGAATCTTTATACATTTCAATTCACAGAACTTGTATTAAAGGGAAAGTTAGTATAATAAGTTTAGCTTTAGTGGTCAGCATTATTTTACAGCCTTATTTGTTTTATCATTGGAAACATCCAAAGCCACACTTAGAGCCAACATGCTCCTCATAATTATGTATCTTCTGGAGGTTCTTCAATTCATTTTCCACCCTATCTAAAAGAAAGGGTGTCCACCAGCCAACACCCTCTGTCCTTTTTGAGTCTTAAACTTTTTGGACTACATTAACCACTATCTTGGACACCAGGAGATATAGTAAGCTTCCAACCAGAAGTTTTTTAATGCACAAACCTTCTCAACAGCAGCTGTGCCTCTTTTCTACAAACCAGTAGAACTGGAAATGGGCCTTTGAACTCTGTAACCAGAGTCTTTTATAACTAGACTCACTTGACCTTGTGAGCCTAGTGACCTTGTGACTATATTATTTCCCCACTGGTTAACCTACAGGGGAAATACATAAAATGGTTATGAGGGATTTGCTTGTAAATTGATTTCGGACCTTTTAGAACAATCATTCCATCAATCAATCATGCTTAAACACCCAAGTAGGGCTGATAGTGTATTATGAGGATATTTTTGGAAGCTATTAAAACCAGAGAACAGTCATTATTATTAATAAAAACAACAGGTATTATCTAAGATTATGTAAAAGGTTAATTTAGTATAGAGTATATGCTTGTTATTTTCCCATTTTTATCTAATGGCAGTGTTCAATTAATTTCATGGAGAATGACTTGCTTAATAGGACAGTGTTTATTCTGATAAATCCAAATAAAAAAAATTCACCCTATAGAGTAAAATGATCTGCATTGCCAGGCTGCACTTAAATGGGGCTTATTCATGAAAATCCAAACTGTCACTTGCAGGTCCAAACTCTCATTCATTCACTAGTCCCCCCTCTTAGCAGATTCAGCACACTGCAATGTGAGAAAATGTGCGTCTCATTTGTGCACTTACTGTACAATGCTTGCAGACCATGGAGCTCTTCACATCACAACTTTTGCCTGTTTATCAAGTGTCAAAGTCTGTTGAAATAGCAAATTTAGAAAAGCATACCGTGTCATATTCACCGGTTTGACTTTCCCAGCTCAAACTAGCAAAACAGGGGGTTGATGATGGGACTCTGATGTGGCTTAACATGTCTGTTCATTGAAAAGTTACAATAAATATTGTGACCAAGTGACGACATGATCTAGGGATGCGGTTCTATGGGAAGAATTGTAATAGTCAGTTAATACAGTTAATCCTCATTGTGAGGATGATGCCACGTCACTTCGCTCAGGCTCCTGTGGTCGAATTCCCTTCACTTTGCATGAGTACGCATCTTATTACTGTTTGACTGACTGTGCTGCACTGCACAAAAAACACGTCAGATGCTGTTTGCTTCTTTACTAAGGGAATCAGCCACTTAGTGAATAATGAGTAGCAAATTCGATACTATTGGAGCATAGCGACCTAAAGTGATGCAAATTAACTTTGACAGTCGAATTTGCACTTTCACAAATAGACTCCTTAGAATGCTTCATTTTCTGTTTTTAAATTGTATAGAGTAGTAGCTCGTGCTACCTGAAAAAGAAGCGCAAAAAGAACAAAAGGCACTAATAGTGCATTAAACGATATATAATAAGATATTAAAAGTGTAAATAGATCCCAAAGCCTTCAATTGGAAGTATAATGGAGTTCAAATCTCAGAGCAAACGTGCTGGGTGCAAAACAGGAAATGAGGAATTTAATGATCACCAAAGTATACACTCAACGTGAATATCCACCAGGACACAATCTATGCGCTTACCAGAGCGCATGAACCAAAAACGCCTTGTATACCAATTATGGTGTAGGTTCCACAAACTTCTTGCTCAAACCAGCTCAGCTTATGATAAAAGCGCCATGTAACAACCATATAAACAGAGGGGGGTTCTTCAATTCAAATTCCAAATGTATTTCTCCACAATTTCGTGTTGAATCAAACTGAGAAAAAAAAAACACTCATAGTGTAATACTATAGATTCGGAATTTATTTAAATAAAGAAGAAATATACTCACAGTATTATTTCTTTAAAAACACATATAAAAACGTGTTAACATCTCAAGGTAGATGGCTAAATCCTACGCGTTTTTGCATTTGTTTGCCACTTCACCATTTTCGCTTATTCAGCAAACTTTTTGATGAGACAAATATGTTTCTAATGCAAGTGACTACAATATTTACAATCTTACCTAGCAAAACAATCCTATTACAGAACTCTCATAAACCAGAATAAATCTAATCTCAGTTGTCTATTTTCCATCTTCAAAACCCTTCTACATCCCTTGCTGTCAGGCGTGCAAACCCCCCTACATTCCCCACAAGATTTTACCAAGTTCTTTACAAATAAAATTGATAGTTTCAATAACTAGATTTATATTCCTCCTAACACAGACACTATTCTACCTACACCCCCATCTGCGTTTCTGAATTCTTTTTCTCCTGCTACCGAGTGTGAAGTTTCTTAACTTCTCTCATTTCTCTCTTCCTCCCCTGTCACAACCAGCATGCTTGACCTCATGCCTTCTTCTTTACTTAATTATTGCAATTCTGCCCTTGTGCCACCTCTAACGCACCTGTTCAACTCTTCCATGTCCTCTGGAACTTTTCCTTCTTTGTTTAAACAATCCTGTATTAAACCCATCCTTATAAAAACCTACACTGGACTCTGCATGCCTCGCTAACTACCGTCCTGTCTCTCTTTTGTCTTTGGCTTCTAAACTTCTAGAACATCTTGTCTGTACTCGCCTTACTAAATATTTGCATGCACACCATCTCCTGGACTCCCTGCAGTCTAGTTTTATACCAGGGAACTCTACGGAGACTGCTTTATGTAAACTTGCAAATGATCTCCAGGTTGCCAAAGCCAAGGGTCACTTTCCTGTCTTAATTTTCCTAGAACTTTCCTCTGCATTTGACACTGTTGATTACTGTTGATCACTATTGGACAGTGCGGTGGCTCAGTGGTTAGCACTGCTTCCTTGCAGCTCTGGGTTCAATTCCACCCTGGATTTCATTTGCATGGAGTTTGTATGTTCTCCCTACACCTGCATGGGTTTCCTCCCAAAATCCAAAAACATCTATGTCTGTCTGTATGACTGAATAGGGAAACTAGATTGTAAACTCCATGGGGCAAGGACTGAAGTGAATGATAAAGCACTGTGTAATATAGTAGTGCTATCTCTTAAACAAATACAAAATACTCCTTTCTTATTCAAATTCTTCATTATATTACTGCACTGACCCCTCTCTTCTAGTTGTATATTTTTGTATTGCTATATTGTGTTTGTTTTCATCACTGTTGTACAAGCATTATGTAAAATGTTTGTCATTAAATAATCCATACAATTAATAGACACGTTAGAAAAAGAATCTACTGTACAACTCACATATTCAGTTGCAGATGATTTAATTTCATTTATTTTTTCTCTTTTCACATATACAGGTGACAATCATTTTTTGTTTTAAATGTAAAAAATTGATTGAATATAGAGTAAAATGTTATCCCTCTCTTTAGAGAGCACATAATAGGGCTTATTTATGAAAATACAAAAGGTGGAATTCAAATTATTCTGCAGTCCTCCGCATCCTAATACTGTCAAGCTAACTATGCCACACTATACTAGAAATGATCTCCAACGCTGTTTGATTCTCCAGCAAAGGGAATTTTCTGCTTAGAGTCTAATCAGCACACTTATTGATAAACTGCGGAATGGAAGTGTTTTGGGAATTTCATATTAAAGATGTTTCTCAAATGTTTGTAAGCAAGACTGATGTCGACATCTCTGCAGTCATATCCTTATAACACAAATACCCACATTTTAGTTAGAGAATCATAACGTTGAGTGGACAGCAAATATTTTGTTGCGAATGGATTTGTTGGAGACTTCTGTCATACTCTAAAGGAGGAACTCAAAAGGAATTAGTCTGGATGCTGTCTATGGTTTATTGGGAAAAATGCATGCGGGGAAGGACAAGGAGTATAAACATATCTTGTATTTCATCAAATATTATATTTCTGTTGAAGTCATTAAGAAATATGTCACTGAAACACCAAATATTTCAAACGATCCCTCAGCTTGTACTGATATGTCATTTATGTAGAAAGCCATCTTCCGCTGTTCAACAAAAAGAAGACATTGAAACCCCTTCATTACCAGCAAAATCACTGATGCGTTTCAATCTGCAAATAAATTAAAAATCATTTGTCTAATGTTTCTCTGTGTGCCTCTGCCCTAATACACGAGGATACACTGCATGATATTTCACATTACCAGGTTGGATAAGGGAGTTAATATTTCATTTCTGTCCTGATGGTTTTCTTCTACAGATAGAGGTGACTCAATGGGAAAGCTAATGGAGCAGAAAGATATTCCCTCAACATGCTGTCCCAGAGGGAGGAAAGTTAGGCACACAGCCCAGTCCGATGGCTGATTGATAGATTTCATGTATTGTGGCTTACGCTTTGTTATTTTAAAGAGATTTGGGTTCTTTTGTTAGTAAAAACAATACAGTATTCATAAGCAAATGGGAACACAACTAATGTGTCCCTCTAAGCAAATGAGTAGAAAACAGAATTGGCACATTGATGCCAGTATTAACTAATTTGTTCATCTTTGCTTGACTGTGAAATTAAATATTAGTACCACTCCTCAGGTATAAACACTGTTATATAGAAAGTTTTCTTTCCTAAATGCAGCTTGAACAAGACTTACAATTTTTGGCAGTATGAACTTAAAAATCTTGTATTTTTTTAAACAATAGCTTCTTTTTTTTTTTTTTTTAGAAAAACTATATCACATGAGGGTGCCTAAGGATTGCTAAACTGTACAGCGCCGCAAAATTTTTGGTGCTTTATAAATAAAATTATACATAGATATATACATACATAGGGAAGTGAGCATCAAAGGAAACAGAAAAAAATATATACATTAGTGTATGTAAGGCAGTGGTGATTGCTCTAAGACTGCAAGGGAAGCTCAGCTTACCCTAAAATGTCAAAAAAATAAGTGATCAAATATATACTGTTGTGTGTACATGTCATTGACTAAATATGCGCTACAGTGCACTCAACTTTTGTCCACAGTCAGCTTCTTATCACTGGTAACAACGCGGGTTTCCTCTCACTCATTCTTGCAGCTTTACAGTGCTTTAAACAGTGTGCACGCTGAGCGTCCATAGAGTTCAATAGCAAAGCAAAAAGTGCAGTGAAAAAAGACAAGTCATTGGATAAATGCTGGGCTTTGTCCCGCCCATTGGGCGCTCAGCATCTCTGGGAGGTCTATGGGGCAGTGCGCTGGCTTCAGCTGGCCCGAACGCTCAGTTTCTGCATGATGATTGGATGATCTGTCTGAGGCTGAATCCCTTTTTGATTGACAGCGAAATGAGCGAATCAGCGATTTTGGTGTAGTGTAGTCAAGTCCCTGGAGAAGACGCCTTGTTGGTATGACAGGGTCACAGATCATTTCCGTGAAAAGAAATGGCGGGTAGAATTTACATATAAATAAACCGACACATTTTATGATGTGGCTGAAATTGAGCTTCCCCTCCTTGAAAGACCAGCATCCGCCACTGATGTAGGGTATTATAATTATTCTATTACTATTCACTATTTATGAAGTGACAAAATGTAACACTATACCTCAAAAGAAGGGTATACACCAGTCTAGGAAAATGTTATTGATGCTCACTAGACAGGGGTATATATATTAATCTAACCTGGAGAACAAAATGTCTCAGACACTTAGGGGGGAATTCACCATTCAGCGAAGTGAGCTCTGAATCCTTCGGCTCACTTCGCACATGGTGTTATGCGCTCACTGATGTCCTGCACGCGGACATCAGCGAGCGCATTAAAGGGATTCCAGTCTCAGTGAGTCAACTCTTTTGGTCTTGCCGAGACTGGAATCCATTTAAAGTGTTCGCTGATGTCCGCGTGCAGGACATCAGCGAGCACATAACACTACGTGCGAAGTGAGCCGAAGGATTCGGAGCTCACTTCGCTGAATGGTGAATTCCCCCCTTAATGATTAAGGAATAGTTTAGCCACCAGCAGTTATTTGCCTATTTGTCACTGTTCAATAAATGTATTTACGATGTGCAGGTATATTATTTACTTATTTATATTTCTTTTAAATTCTCATTCAAAGTTTTAATGCCTCATCCACTTCTACTACAGCAGGTTAAGCATGAGAATTCAGGAACTTTCATGTGTGTAATCTAAGAGAACTGCTGCCAACCTGCTTTTTATATTTTTTACAAAATTCTCAAGTCTGTTGATCAAATAACTGATTTGAAATTCCAAATCGATTATCAGCAGAAGAAGTAACACAGGGGAGGAAATCCTGTAAGAAAGTAACTACAAATTTTAACCACTCAAAATAAAAATAATATACAGCAAAAATAAATTATTGAAAGAAGAACTAATGTACCCCCCAACGATAACTGGCATAATCAAAGTGCTGGGTCTGTTGGCCTAAACTGGTTTATTATGAAGAAGCAAATCAGTACCTTTGAGCTGTAGTGCTATATTGTAGAACCGTTGGCACTAGTATCTCATGGCCACTATATGAGATCTTCATTAGTATGCCAATGAACCCTGACACTTCATCATACATATTGTTTGATTGGTTGGGGATTGTCACATGGTCCATTAAAAAGGAACTCTTGTGGTTTAAGCACTTTGTGTGTAATCATTACTTTTGCAAAGTACTCTCTTCAGTTGTGGAGTTATAGCATAGTAATTAAGTTATATGCATTGTATGAGGAAGGTTTGTTGGTTCCTGATTTTTTTTTTAAATTAATTTTATCAGTCTTTTTAGTATGTTAAATCCTTTATTTCTTAACAAAATCACTTCACTGTTTTCACAGAATAGAGGTACTATCTCTTTTAGGGGGTTATTCCGAATTGTTGCGTATAGGTGCGAATTAGCCAGATAAAGACAGTTGCAATAGACTGCTACTGTCGCAGTCGCGTCTTTTTAATGAGAATATTGTCGCAGTGGCGACTTTATTATGGGTAAATTGTCGGGACTTTATTATGGGAAAATTGTCACAACTTTACAGTGGGGAAATTGTAGCAGATTTGCTATGGGAATCCGCTGTTTGCAAATTCAACAGTGAAATTCGTACCTTAGTGAATAACCCCCTTAGTGTCTATGGTATGGGGAGGCACTCTGAACTAACAGCATTCTATAGCTATTGGGTCAACATTTGGCCCTCAAATCATAGATAATAAATAGGGTGATACGTGTATTTTGTGAAAAACAAGAAGTGGTTTTGGTAAAAAATAAAAGATTTAAAAAGCTAATAACAAGGTTGTGGGTTTATTGTGTTGCTGGCATGTAAGCTAAATGAAGAAATGTGATTTAATAGGAGACTTTACTTTTTCTTTAATAGCGACAGGTAAGCTAATAAGAGAGGAAGATTGAACTGTTGCAATAAAAAACAGTTAATTTCTGCAATCAGGACCAGCACACTATGGTATTACCAAGTCAGAAAGACTGGAGGAGGGAAAGCAAGCAGCAGAGGAATAGCTCAGAAGAGTTCAGAGGTTAGTTTTCATTGTTAACTTGTGTTACTCGTATATATTTTTTCTTTATTTAATAAAATATGATGTGTGCAATTTAAAGATTCTGTTTTTCTTGTTTTGTTTTTGGTATCTATATTTATCCTATTAGCACCATTAAATACTATTATTATATTATTATCAGTGCTTTTTTTGTAAAAAAATATTTTCCGGTACTCATTAATTAATTTCTCATAAATATAAGTATAATCAATAAATATTAAGGATGTCACAGGGTTAAAAGATATTGAATGGCGCAATAGAGGCAGCAAGAAGATAAATAACATCAAGAATAGCTAAGAAGAGCTAATACCAGTACAACAATCATTTTAAGTTCTCAGCAGTTCGATGTTAGAATACTTTTCCCTGAGCCACAATGTGACAGTAGCTGTAGTCAGAAAATAGCTCCTAATGCATTTCTTTGTAACCCCAACATTAAAGTGTAATTAATTAATTAATTTCATACTGAATATAAATTAATTTTCATAGCCGAATAGAAAAGTAATTGATTTAACAAATGCTCAGAATAGAAAAGAACTACATACCAAACAATTTAGAAGATGGTAATCGCGCAGGGTGGTAGGGTAGCTGCCAGAGGTGGAGTACTGTGGAATCTGGACAAGGTAGAAAATCATACGCGTTCCACATGTAAGATGCTTCTTCTCACGAGACTGATAGAAGAGACTGTCAGAGACAGGGCTAGGCCAAGGTTTTTTGGTGCGCTAGGCGTAGTAATGAAATCTCACCCCCCCAGTTTTTCATGACACCTGCATAATCCCACTTTCAGACTCTCAGCCTGCTGCACCACTTAGTAGGCTAGTAGTGCTTCTATGCAGTGGCGGCCCGATGACCTGATTCTTATCCTCTGTGCACTGCTCTGTCTGGGAGCTCAGGGGATTAGAATCAGTTCATCGCCACCTCTGCATAGAAGTACTATCAGAATGCAGGCATCTTACTCCCCAGTGCTCCTATTAGGATGTCATCCTCAAGTTCTCCCCCTTGGCCTTGTATAATCCCCATAGGCATGTGCAGTCCTTTTCATTACTTGCCCTACAACTCCCTCCCACACTTTGCTTACCCTGCAACCCCCTTCCCACACTTTGCTGCCCCTGCAATCCCCCTCCCACTCTGTGTTGTCCCCGCAACCCCCCTCCAAGATGAGCTTCTCCCTAGCACTAGTCGGCAGTCAGAGCTGGCAGTTCACGAGCAGTGCATCAGCTACAAGCGCTGTCGTGACACTCCTCCTTGGCCCGGCTGTCTTCCCTCCTCCTGGCAACGATGTCTGTGAGCGCCAGAAGCTGACATCATTACTGGAGAGGTAGGAACGCTGTAGCGCTAAGCGCTATAGCAGTGACAGCCGGGCTGAGGAGGAAGTAGATAAGGAGAGGGGACAGTACTAAGATAGCGCCCCTCTCCTGCTACCCGTAGGCCCGGCATTTTCCAGTACGCTGTACCGGCGCGTACCGGCACAAAAAAAGCCCTGATTATTATTATTGCATTTTGTGCTCACTTCCAACCCTTTGTTTTGGTTTAAAGTCAGAAGAGAAACAGACACATGGGATGTAAAGCACTCGGAAGTCACTATATTACCTCTTTTAATATTAAATGGAAGCTTCTGTAACTCTATTTTTTTTTTCTCGCCACTCCTAAGCCCTGAGCTCTTGTAACACTGTACAGTAGGGGCTTATTCATCAAAGTGAGAATTGGACTGTAAAATTCTTGTCACTTCAGGTCACTATGCTTCAATAGTCACAAATTCTGTACTCCTTATTGACTAAGCAGCGGATGACCCTGGTATTTTTTTTTATTTTTCCCATCCCCTTCAATTCAGAGTGGCCAAGTAACTTTTACTTTATCACTTATTAAAGTTGTCAATAGCTTCAACTGTACATTGCTATCCAGAATGATACAGCAACTCTACAAACATAGTGTTTTAAAGAATTCAGAAATTCTGTTACCTTCATAGATCTCAGATTAGCTCTATGTGAAAGACGCAACATATTCTACCGGCAACTGCAACCAAAGGTTTTGGGAAAGTTAGATGGTCATAGTCATATAACCTCAAGTGGAAGGAGACAAGATGATATAAGAGCGTACATAGAGGAGATGGCACCCAGAGCATGCCTGATTTATGTTTGCAATCAATGTATTTTGTCCACGGCAACCATTTCTTCTTCTTGTGTCTTATTCACTATGAGGCTATAAATCACCTTCAGTATTCCATAATGGTTGTATTGCACACTACACAGTCTGCCCTTAATATACCCAGTCTCATCGTTATTACCCACAA
>WMED01000102.1:28096-45265 GCA_019650415.1 Pipa parva
TTATGTTCTCAAATATGATAAGCTGTGAGGAAATCTGTAAGGTTGGTTAACCTTGTATTTACTAATTGCTGCTTAATGTAAGATTGATGATAAAAAAGTTATGAAGAAGTGAAAGGCTTTCAGTATGATTCAAAAGTTAGTTCTTGTTCTGTTTCTATGCATCTTGTTTGCCCACAGTTTGTACCAAGGTGAAATAAACTGATTAACCTAGTTATACAGTATCTTATTTTATTTTCTCACTAGCATATTCCAATAAAATGAATTTATTACAAAGAGAAAGTAAAATATGCTTATGTGAATAATTAGAGTACTTTGCCATGAAAGTAGAAGGCTTCAGAAGACTCTGGGGCTGATTGACTAAAGGGTGAAGTCACCTGTTGAATTCACCAAGCTATAGTTTGAGGGCCTTGTAGAATAATAGAGTAGACAGTGTGCTGAAAAATGTGGCAAAACCACTATTTATTGTGCCACAACATGTTTTGGGTGGAAAGCCCTTTATCAAATGTGCAAACTAAACACAAGTATACACCAGTAAGTAATCAAAAACAGCCCAACCCCAAAATAAAGTCCACCAGTGCATGTCCATGTGAGATTAAGGACTGTCTCCTGATTCAGGGCCTCCTTAACCCTTTAAAGTCCATGATTTGAATGGAACTGCTATAAAACAAGCCTTCCTAGGGTCCGGCAGAAGCAGGTATTACCCATCATACTCGACATTGTTTGTAAGTTGCACAATACAAACTTGTAATAACACACATGTAGAAAAGTCATCATTTTACCTAAAGCTGCATTTAACTGCAATACTCTTTCAAGATATAATAATGACAGCATTTATCTAAAGAGGAAGAGAGGCATATTAGAGACCAATGAAGGAAAAATGTATAAGCTATATAGGGGAGAATTCACCATTGAGCGAAGTGAGCATGTATGATACAACAAATCCTGTGATTGAGGAGTCGCTCATATAGTTCACCAAGGTTTACATAGGAAAAGTGCGGGATAAGTTATTTTTTCTTCTGAATAGGAAAATGTAAATCATTTTACTTGCTTTTATTCTCTTTACAGGGGCCACAAGTCTTAATTACTTAAATGAGCACATTTGAGAAAGTCACTTCTATACCACGTCCCAAACTTGCTACCCCCTTTCTGCCCTCTACTAATGATTGTAAGGTCCAAAACAGATCTACCTAGAGGTGGCATGACACCCAATGGTTGGAGTGTTGTTTACAAAGCTTACCTTATTGTACATTGTAAAATAGTGTGAGACTTCTGAAGAGGCTAATTTGAATTGACGTTTTCTGAGCATTACCTTAAGATTCCCCACAAGCTCAGTTTGACTGTTTGAGATATATAAGTGCTTTTGTGAAAGTTCATTCAATGACAAACTGTTAGTCATTCTTGTGCTACACAAGTGATTTCCATCCAAAACAGATCTGTACAGAGAGCTTTATATTTATCAATACGCAAATTGTTCCAAAAATGTGTGAATTCACAATTAGACGCTTTGATTTCACATATTCACCCAAAATCATAATATCCTTCGATTTGGCAAATTCTCACATGCTTAATTATACGACTGACTAAATGTTTATGAACCACTTTGTATCTATTCACTGAGAATGTGATAACAATTTGAATATCCATCATGCATCAAGGTGACAATTGGTTTAAACATTCTGGTATGAATACATGAATTTGACTTTCCCCAATAAAATATGCAAATGGGGGTTGGGGGGAGGTTATGGAAGGGTTTCTGTTAGTATTATGTGGACATTATACTCTCTGGGGTCTCATTCATTAAAGTGTGAATTCGTCTAACATAGTGACTTCGCATTTGTTCGTGTCATTTCAAACAGGAAGACGCAAATTCACTTATTCATGAAACAGCGAACAGTGACAGATGCAGTTACATGTGTAGTGCAGCGTAGTCAGTTGGACAATAGCAGGATGAGAAGTGATGCAGAGTGAGGCGAATTCGACAAGCGAAAAGGCAGTGACTTCAGTCTCATCATATCCCACTAACTGTATATTAGTGAAAAATACTTATTTTTATATGTCATCGTGTGGCTAGTTCATGCTTAGTAGTGGACTAATTTAGTCACAGATGCCATTGTTACTTGTGAATGCATAGTTGCCTTATGCAAAACTGGAGTCCGGCCATCAAACTACTCAACTCACTACTCTGATCTGGCAAAGGCAAACAGGTGAATTTGGAGCAGTACACCCTGCAGAATTTGACAGATTCCATTGCATACTGAATACCCAAATTACCTGCGCAAGTGCACGCAAGTTGATGCAAAGAGCTCTGTAAGTCCATGACTGGCATAAGCGTCTGAATTGGTCATGAAGTTGTCACATCACAGAGTTTGTTAACTAAGCTGGGCTGGAGAAGTTGCGAAAGGATGCAAATTCAGGTATTTCCATGACAGTCTGCCCTTTAATGAATGACCCCTGTGCAGTGTTCAGATTCAGGCTAGTCATTAAAGCACACAACAAAGTAAGCAAGGCAACTTAAACTGCTAGGGTTACTTAAGGTAATGCTCCCTGCTAAAATATATGCAGATTAGCCTCTAAAAAGGTAATACAATAGACTGCGAATGCTACTATGCTAAATTAAGCATGCAGTCACACCTGAGCATTTCAGATCTTGGAATTGGTTTCAAACATTTTTTAATTATTTTAATAATTCCTTCAGTGCAATCAGTAGCAACTGGTACAACAGACTTACACCCTATGGATGGTTGCAGTTTGTTTTTTTTAAGTTCAAAGTGATATACAGAGCAATAAATGGCAATAAAGCAGCAGTCCCCCCCCCATACACACCTTTGGGTTGAGGGGGGGGACATGTATTGGACCAAGCCAGCACATGAGTAATAAATGAAGATATTTTTTTCTACAAATCAAAACAAACATTTGTCAAAAAATGTTCTTTTATTTTTAGATTATTTTAACATCAACATTTCCTTAAATGAAGCCTTTTACAGCAAATGGTACAGTTATGTTGAGCATCCATTAAATACTTGGCTTATGCCTCCTGTAATGATCAAATATATAAAAATAAAACAGCGCTATGTTAAACTGGTAATATGTCTGAGAACATAATTGCATTATAGCTAATTCCAAGGTGTAGATAATATTTTAAAATCTACATTGAATTGAAATTGCATCCCTGGGCATATTTAGAGGAAAGACAGAAAAAAAGAATTGTTCAGACAGAAAGCCAGATGGATATTTAATTAGAATAGATTAATACTTGATGACCTAAATGAGAAGTTAGTATTTTCTAGGCTAAATTATCATGGTGCACAAAACACTGTATGATTCATGGCTTGATTAATGATTTTTAATTGTTAATAGTTTATTAGTGTGCGTTAAACTGAGCGTTATGATTGTTAATAGGCTGACGATGCGTCAGGCTTTAGATATACATTAGAATTTTTGAATATTAAAAACTGTCACAGGTCTTGCGGTAAGGACTGCCTAAATTAGTCTAGAAAAAAATAAAATTTAAAAATGTTTGTTGAAAGTGCCTGTATTGAGTCCAAGTGAGCCAGTATCCCCTTTACATAGTTTCTCCATACCCAACTGCACACAACTCCTTCTGACCTACAATCTAGTGATTGATTGAGAGGTACAGCTATTGAATCTCCCAGAGAAAGGAAAGTATTCACTTTTGTCAGAAAAGAGAGGTTGGTTGTTGTATAGACAAAAGGGCCCAATGGAATATATTTTGGTAATGTTGAAGGCCAGTCTTACTCAACTGAATACCATGGTATGTTACTGATATCCCATGAACAAGTCATTTTAAATAAGCTAAATCCTATTGCTATTTTATCATTTTAGTCAAAATATACATTAAAGACAAAGTAAAGTCTAACAAGGGAAAGGGATTACTGAATATATCTAATTATATATAATAGTATACAGTCGACCTAAAACACCAGTGATTCATGGCCGTTATGATTCTGTCACCTTCACTCCTCTGGATTTTTCTTTACTAAAGGTACAGTACTTAAGTGGGGCTTATTTATTCAATTCTGAACAGTCATATAAAGGTCATAATTCACATTCATTTGCTATTTCCCCATCTTTGCATATTCAGCAAACTTTGTGTGCAAATGCCCAGGTAATTCAGCTTTTCAATAAGTGTTGGGAGTCAAAGAAGCAAATTCAGCAAGGGGTACTGTATTGCATTCACCAGTTTTACTTTGCCAGATCAAAGGGGAAAATTAGAAGGCTGCTGTCCAACTGACCATCCTGACACCATTCCCTTCTTCGCTGTGGGATTCCTCTCCTCTAGGTGGCACTGCTGGGTACCAAGGAAATAATCTGGCTAAAATATAGGATATATCTAACAAAAATATCCAACACTCCAGCCTAACGGATAAAAAAGAAAAATAATAATTAGTACATTCTCTTCAAATCAAGCAGAAGAGACCTGCACTGAGAGGTTTCCTTCCATTTATTGATGCCAACACAATTGCCTCAGTGCTACAGGGATGATTATTAAAAGTCTTATTTGCATACAGCAGAGTTTATATAATACCCTGGATTAAGATTCTGCAGCCCTGCACTGCATGGACAATGAATTTATGAGATCAGCCTTGCAGTAGAGAAATCTGAGACTTGTTTGAAGTTTAATGTATAGGTTAAAGTCATAGTTTGAATTAAGGTTTTTGGTGCTTTTTGCAGTTATAACTTAGGATTTTGGAAATTGGAGCGAGTGTGATTTTGTAAGAGTCAAGTAATATGCCTTCCTCTGTAACTGACCTTGTGTTTGGATTAGGAAAAATGTAATGCGTTATACTCTTTTTCAGCCCAAGTTCCTGCCCACATGTTTAGATATTATAGAATTAGTGTAGAGAAGTCCAGTTTGACTGTTAAGGGATTCTGGGAGTTGTAGTTCAATATCTGCTGAATGTATTCAGGCTGTATATTCATGTACTAGAAATAAGAAAGGCCTGGTGACAAGAAAGCATCTCCTTTAACATTTTAAGGTCCTTAGCTACCTTTAATTATACTATAACACTTCCTCTTTAATAATGTCCTGGAAAACTGGTAATTTATTATGATAGATCTGTGGAGTAAATTATAACTTCTGTTGGTAGGCTGTAGGCCCTTATAATCAGCTTCTCTGGTGGACGCAAGATGCTTCAGTCTGACACTGGATTTTTTATAGCAGTTAATCTGTTCAAATGGTAAGATTTTTTTTAGGTTTATAATTCTTATATTTACAAGCTGAGTTTTTTTTTTTTTTTTCATTTTTACGAGTTCTAACCAGTGTGTGTCATGGCACATTGGGGTCTTTCAATGAAGAGATCATCAATGTCATAAAGACTGAGCTGGTAGAGTGAATTTGGGCAATAGTCCCTTGGATCTCATTCATGTTAAGGTGTTCTATATACCCAGTGGGTGGGTGTTTCTTAAAGGCACAGGAAGGCATGGCAAACTTTTCAAATGGTCCCTTTCCTTCTGGTAACTTTATAAACATTTCCTTGTCACACTTCCAAATTAGCCTCCATGAACTAGATGAATGCTTTAGTGAATATCACAGCACACCAATTATGTGGAATTATTATTGTAAACATTTAGTGCCCTTTTAATGTACATTGTGCATAACTTGAAGTATTGGCATCGTTGATTAAATTGGAAATTGATGCCGGTAGTGTGCATTGACTGAGTATATTTGTGGCTATGTTGTATTTATTAAATTATATACTATTTGATCTGCAGTGGGCAATGCAAATTACTGTAAATAGTCTATTAGCGGCTACTCTACATTGAATTGGTTATTGATGCTAGAAGAGTGCATTGACAGTGTATTTGTAGTCAGTAATCATTTTGTATTAACTGGGGCAATGGTGAGCACTGTGAATTAAATAAAGTATTAATGGGTACTTTGCATAACTTGGGCATTGATACTGGCACTCATCATTAACTAGAGCATTAGTACTGACATTCTAAATTACTATGAATTTATGCTGGCACAGTTTCTGAAATGCTATTTAAAAAGGCAGCTCCTCTGACAATAGTAATCTATATTACAAATTATGTTTCTCTCAATATGTCCAAGCAGGGGCCACAGCATTGACTAGAGAAGAGTTGGCTACATGTAAAAAGCTTCTTGCTTAATAGTGCCTTAAAGTGCACCTGTCACCTCAAAACTAATGCTAATTTAGGTTGTACTAATGAAATAAACGTTCTTGAAAATATATATGTATTAAAAAAATGTACCTTTATACAGCTTTTCCCTCTGTCATCTTCCCTGTCAGTTTTCCTTTTCTTTCCCAAGTCGGGTGGGTGGAGCTAAATAATGATTGACATTATAGTTCCTCCAATCAGATCCCTTAAATCACAATCTAGCAGGGATCTGATTGGAGGAGCTATAATGTCAATCATCATCACTCGACCCAGGAAAGAAAAAGCAGTCTGACAGGGAAGATGACAGAGAGAAATGCTGTATAAAGTTACAATTTTTTTAAATACATATATATTTACATAAACATTTATTTCATTAGTACAATCTAAATTAGTATTAGTATTTTGATGTGACAGGTGCACTTTAATTGTACAAGGAGTTGGTTCCATAGAGCTACCAGAGATCCAAATGATTACAAATAAAATATATGTAAATTGACAAGGGAATGAAGAGTCAGCAAATATTGTAATTCTTCACATTGTGAGCCCTGAAAACAAGCATTTGTATACTGCTGTGATGAATGTTATGCTGCAGATAAAAGTATTATTATTCTGCAGTATCACTGATCAATGAAAGACAGCTCACAACAATTATAAATATGGATAATGGACCCCAAGCTTGTCTTGGTTTTGGCTCAGGTTTGGATGCAGATCCATTACCATATATTCTTTTTTGTTTAGGTCTGGATTTTTTATTTGTGTGGGTGCAGCAACTGTGGATCAAGACCCAATAGTCAACAGCAGATCAAGAAAAAAGTTGGTTGCTCTTCCACTGGTCTACTTTGCTGGTGAAAAAGGAGAGAGGGATTAGCAGACAACATGGGCCCATCCAGGACTAATGGGTCAGAAGAGAAGACATCAAAAAATGTAAGGCCGGTTGTATGCCACATCACTGCGCCACTGGGAATACATTTTCTTCTTTTTATTTAAAATGTTCTTTGTTGACTTTACTGTGTTTCAGTGAGGTTCAAAGCCAAGGCTGATACTTACAGTGAGGCTCTAAAGGTTCAGTGAGGTTCCTTAAAAAATCAAAGCAAACAAATCTAACATTGTATGTGTTTTTTTATTTGATTCGTATTGGTTTGTGTTTTTGTTTTTTTTTGTTTTTTTAGGTAATCCTACAAAATTGTGACGTTCCTCAGATCTGCAGTGTTGGATATTGTTGGAAATTATTGTATTAATCCAAACTACACTTCGTTTATAAATATATATAGTTGTAGAGGCAACTGTACAAGCACCAGATTCCATTGTTAAAAGGCTGGTGCACATTTAATTTAATTTAGTACAGTACACTTGCACGCATAGGGTGGACTATTTCTATCTTATATTTTTCTCAGGTCTTAGTTACTCTTTAACAATATATCTGTAAAGGTCTGAACCAAACTCGATATTTGGTCACTGCAGAATTGCAGGCTTTAATTTCGTGCCCGCCTGTTTCTTAATTACATTTTCTTACTTACTTTCTGCTAAACTGAGTAATTATTCAAAATGAATTAATGCAGCAATAAATGATATACTGTTGTTAGCAGCAAGCAGAAATTGAACAACGTGTTCAGCTGCTTTTACCTTAATTATTATTTGCTTTTTTTAAATGTTAGGCTTATGGATTTAAAAAACAATGTTGGGATCTCAGTTGATAAATCTGGTACTGCCTTTTTACCGTATTATAAAAACAGGAGAGTGTTTAAATGAGCTCCTCATTAATGAATGTTTTGGTGCAATATTAAAGTGTTCTTTTTACCAACTAAAAGGTAATACAATTCATAAGACTGTCAGAAGATGACAATAATGGAAACTGCTGGTGTAACTTTTGTTGCTAAGCAAATTCACACTTTATAACTCTTGTGGATGCTTTTAATATCCTCAGTAGTGCAAGAGGGCTGATTATTAAAAGTCTTTGATTCATATTACACACTGTGCAAGATTCTCTGCAGCCCTGCAATGCACAGCTGAACTAATTTACTATCATCTAGTTTTGCAGTATGGATATTTTAGAGATATTGGCATTAAAGGTATAGAGTTACCTACACATCCTTTTTAGTTGCATGGTATTCAGTTCAGTTGCATACCACATACATGACAATATTACTTTTAAAAGACTTCTGAAATACACCTTATCCTGAGCTGCATAGCTTCCAGTACAATCTTACACTCTTTTTTTTGAAGGGGAATACAGGCTTTACACATATTAAATGAGATAAGAAGGAATACTAAACTGCAGATCAAGTTCACCTAATAGATTTAAATAACTGTTTCATTTCACCACTTTGAAAGAAAATTCCTAAGAAATAACCATATCATCCCTTTAACAAGTTGCGGCTAAGTATTGAATTAGAGCTATGTAGCTGTATTTTCCAGACCCTGCGCTGGATGCATTTGAAAATTAGATCTTAATTAAAGTAGGATCTGGTCTGCACATTAAAAAGACTTATTCATGAAAGTGTGAATTCCCATGTGTATCAAAATCACGTCCTTTGTGTCACTATGCACTGAAAGATGCAAATTTGCTACTCTTTATTCACTAACCAGTGCTTTCCTTTGGTAAAGAACCAAGTAGCAATAGACACTATGAAACAAGTTGTCAGGCATAGTAATAACAAAATATTACTATGGGAAGGATTGATTATAAGGAAAGACGGGGTAATTCAATAAGGTGCCAACTCACCTTGCGATGCTTCGATTCACCTCGCAAAAATGGTTACGCACTAGCTTCTTTCCTACACGCGCACATCAGCGCACACTTTAAAGGTATTCCAGTCTCCTCGCGACCACTCGAGTCGCCTCGCGAGACTGAGAATTTTCCACTTCTCACTGATAAAAGGATGAACTGGTAAATCCATGCCTTTAAAACTAATATGTATAAAATACACATAATCCAGGGCTGATAACACATTGGGGGGGTTATTCACTAAAATCCAAATTGTTGCGTATAGGTGCAAATTCTCCAAATAAAGACAGTCGCAATAGGCTGCTACTGTCGCAGTCGAGTCTTTATAATGAGAATATTGTCACTGCGTGACTTTATTATGGGAAAATTGTCGCAATCTTAACATTAAAAAATTGTTGCGACTTTACAATGGGGAAATTGTAGCGGATTTACTATGGGAATCCGCTGTTTGCAAATTCGACAGTCGAATTCGCACCTTAGTGAATAACCCCCTAGCTGAACTGACAACCTCTACAGTCTATAGTGCAGTCTCCAAGCACATTAATTACAAGCTCCGCAATGTGGGGGAGGGGTATGGTTAATTTCTGCTAAATACATCATATAAAACTGCAGCTTTCTTATGGAAATTTCTACAGAGCAGTGTTCTGGGCTAAAAGTTAGATTTATTTAACAGTTGTAACATTATTTTAAGTCAAACTATTTTTCCCCAGTCCCTGTGAAGTAAAGACTGAGAATGTGCAGGGCTGCAGGGCAAGGAAAGACTCGGCATCGGTGTTCCATGCTGTTGGGCTGCTGCACTTATGATATTATAAAAATATATTGTAATAAGAACTCTACATAAGGTACATCATTTTTAGCCTAAATCTTTCTGAGGCTTTATTTGCCTCTTAATGCAAAACCAATTGCTTTTATCAGTATTTTTGACCCAAGGATTAAAATCTTGTTGTTGTCTATTTTTTTTTACATACCCTGCCTTTATTTATACTATGCATGGGTAGGCAAATACTAGCACCTAGATTGGCTTATTAGTATCGGCAAATAGGCAGCATTCCAAGCAGAAACATTTTTAATTAGAAGCAAGATAACTATTTTGGCCAATGTCTTGGTTTGTGCCTCTACTGCATAATAAATGCTCCTCTATTATTTAAAATAGTCAGACACATCATAAGACCCTCCTCCACTGGCAGAGATTATAATAAGCAACACCTTTCATGTTCACCATATTAGTGAATCACATGTCAAACCCGAACATGGATTCATAGACACCAGCTGTTTCTTAATGTATTGGAAATGTGAAATGACTGTAAATGATAAATATAATCTGAAGTCCACTGGGTTGGGAAACACATTCTTCAACACTTAAAAACATTCAAAAACATTATTCAGATAAAACAAAGATTGCATATCTGAGTAAGATATAACACCTGAAAGCTTTCACAAGCTTCTAAGCTTATCAAGTAGTCGTCAAAAGCCTGGTATCCATTTTGACAATAGTCTTCTGTATTCATGATAGTCCCTTCTCCGTGCAGGGCAATATAGAGTTTTTTGGGGGGATTTTATGTTACATTTGTCATTCATCTGTGATCAGGAGATTATGAGAATTTTTCCTGTGCTTGTGCTTAGTATGGGAAACTTGCTAACAGACTGATTCCACTGGTGCCTTCTGAGAATAGACAGGAGACAAAGACACACATGCTGTCGACCCGCGGACTCTCTCCTCTGAATTCTACTCAAGCCTCTCCTTGTTTGTCCCCTCCTCTGATCCTGATGCTCTTGCTACTTCCTATAACTCTATCATATCTACTGATATTGATTAGTTTGCCCCCCTGTGGCCTCAACCTATTTGCGGCTGCAATCCTCACCCCTGGCTAAATACAGAAACCAGATTTATTAGATCCTGCAGGCGTAGTGCAGAACATTTGTGGAGGAAGTCGCGTGCGGATTTGCTGCATTACAAGTTTCTACTTTTGTATCTGAACTCCTCTCTCTCCCTAGCCAAGCAAAACTATGACAGCACTCTCACAAACCAAAAAAAAAAAAAAAATCTCCATCTATTATTTACTATGTTTGATGCCCTTCTACGTCCCTCTCCCTCAGATACACTAAACCCTCTTCACTCTCCCCAAGACTACTTTATTTTTCAAAAGTAAAGTAGATAGTATCCACAAACAGATAACTATTTCTTCAGATAACGCAAAGTTACTTCTCCTAGATCTCCCCTGAGTTCCTTTCTTCCTGCTACCCAGTCTGAAGTTTCTCAACTTCTCTCTTCCTCTCCTGTCACAACCTGCTTTCTTGATCCCATGTCTTCTTTCATACTAAAGAGTTGCTCCTTTGCCCTTGTACCAGCCCTAATGTACCAGTTAAACTCTTTCCTGTCCGCTGGTATATTTCTTTCCTTATCCAAACAGGCCTGTGTCAAACCCATCCTCAAAAAAGCTACGCCGGACCCTCAATTACTCTCTAACTACCGTCCTATCTCTCTCTCTTGCCTTTAGCTTCTAGACTTCTGGAAAGTCTGCTTTGTACCCACCTGGCTAACTATTTGCATGCACATCATCTTCTGGACCCTTTACAATTTGTCTTTCAGCCAGGGCACTCTATGGAGACTGCTGTGTGCAAACTTTCAAATGATTTCCAACTTACCAAAGATGAGGAACAATTTTCTATTCTTATCCTCCTGGACTTATCCTCTGCATTTGGTACTGTTGATCACTCTATACTTGCTCAGATTCTCCATGCTTTTGGTGTCCGTAATCAGGCTGCATCTTGGCTGACCTCCTACCTTTCTGATTGCTCCTTTTTTGTCTCCTGTGCTAATGATGCTTCCTCTCCTATCCAACTTAGTGTGGGGTGCCTTAAGGCTCTGTCCTTGGTCCCCTCCTGGTTTCCTTGTACATGCTTTCCCTGGGTGACATCATTAGCTCATTTGGAGGGTAATTCAGCAAGGTGCGAACGCACCTTGCGAAGCTTCCCCTCAGCTCACACATACTGTTATGCGCTCGCTGATGTCCTGCACGCGGACATCATCGAACGCTTTAAAGGGATTCCAATCTCAGCGAGGAGACTCGAGTGGTCTTGCCAAGACTGGAATCCCTTTAAAGCGTTCACTGATGTCCATGTGCAGCTGAGGGGAAGTATGTGCGAGCTGAGGGGAAGCTTTGCAAGGTGCGTTCGCACCTTGCTGAATTAACCCCCATTGGTCTTAAACACCACCTGTATGCAAATGACACCCAAATTTACTTATCTGCCCCTGCGCTAACACCTGAAGTCAGTAATAAAATCTTTGTCTCCTGGCTATCTCCTCTTGGATGGCCTGGCGCCGTCTCAAACTAAATCTTGATAAAATTAAACTGATTATTTTCCCACCTAAACCTGGACCTGTTCCATTTTCCATTTCAGTTGATGATGTCATCATTATCCCTGTTACTTCTGCATGTTGTCTTGGAGAGACTTTTGACTTTGCTCTTTCCTTCTCTAAGCACATTGCTACCAATGCTAAAAGCTGTCACATTTTCCTTCGTAACATTGCAAAGATCCTTCCATTTCTCAGGCCGCTGCTAACACCCTGATGCATGCGTATTATCTTACTTGGACTATTGCAATGCCCTTCTTACTGGCCTTCCAGTTTCCCATCTTTCCCTGCTCCAGTCTATACTAAATTTTGTTGCTAGAATAATCTCCCTCTATCCCCAGAAGTCTCCCTCACAACTCCTGTCTACTCCATGGCTCCTAGTTAATAAGCATATTATTTACAGTGTCCTACTTTTGACATTTAAATCGCTTCACTCTGCTGCCCCTCCCTACAAATTTCACCTTGTTTGCTCATATGTGCCTAGCTGTCATCTCCGCTCTTCACAAAGCAACCTCCTTCGGGAACCCCTCACTAAGACTGCTCATTCTGATCTTAAACCCTTCTCTCTTGCTGCCCCTTATCTTTGGAATTCTATACCCCTCTACCTCTGCCAAGAGCGATCCATCAATATCTTCAGATCTAAATTAAAATCTTACCTCTTGGAGCACTGTTTTTTCATGTCTATTTTATAATTAATTTCAAACATGGCCTGGCACTTGGAGTGATGTATTTTCTTATATTTTACTTCACTTGTTTGTTCTGCACTTCCCTTGTCTGTATTACAATTGTATTGTACAGCACCGTGTAACCTTGTGGCACTTTATAAATAAAAATATACATACATACATATACATTGTGAAATCTTAATGGAGATAGCAGAGTAAAGATATATCCCAGCAGTCTTAAACAATGAACCTCAAGTGAATTTAATTTTCATGTTCTTATATTAGATCAATTTAAAGTCAATATGACATATAAACAAATCTGTTTGATGTAACATAGCAGTAATTGTTTATATTTTCTGTTCTGTGTTTATAAACAAAGTTTTCTGTTTATCTAATTTAATTGGTGAAATGTTTATTTGTAGTCTAATTGCAGACATCTTTCATTAGAGAAGCCTTGCACTTAGTCCCAAAGCCGTTTATTTAATCTTAACATTAAACATTCACAACTCGGCCCCAAACCCCTAAAAAAAAAGTACATTTTTTTAAAACGAAGTTAGATATTTTAGAAGGTGAAAGTATCACTGGATGAAAAACCCATATAACCACCCATTCCCATGATACAAGACATATATTATACCTATTCACTGTCTGCCATTTCGTTTCCTTTGGTATATTCAGGGGGTTATTGACTAAAGTGAGAATTTGACTGTCAGAGTGAATTCTCATCGCTTTGGGTGGCTACACCCTGATTCTCTATTCCTTATTCACTAAACAGCACATTTCCATGTCATATCCGTAACCGCGTCAGAATTCCCATAGTAAAGTTGCGGCCGCGCCATTAGCAGTCTATTGTGTAGTGTGTGACCATCGTTAGCTGGCGAATTCACCATATCACTGAGTTTGCTGAATATCGGAATTTGGGTAAGTGGCAAATTCACACTTTTATGAGACAATTTAGACTTTATTCAATAACCCCCTCAGCCTCCAAGTCCTGTTTTGTACAACAAATCTTCCAGCACATTCCCCCCCCCCCCCCCACACCCCCCATGACAAAATCATTTTTGTGAGTTTACTTCAAATCACTTTTACCTTAGTTGTACAGTTTCTGATCTGACTTATTTCATATTGGCTTCATTAATGAAAATGATTGCAGCTGTTGGTTTTCTTTACTCGTTTGGACAGTACATTATCAGCTGTTATCTGCTGTAACCTTAGATGAAATATTCCCAGAATAGCATTCAGTTGTATTATTAATGAGGTACAGGTCCTTAGTATTAAAGTTAGTCTGTTGATAACTCATTTTATTCCAACCTAATTGAGTGGAGAATTTGACATGATTCATGAAGTGTTGATTAAAATATTGATTCTTTTTGTCCCATTTACAGTCAGTTGTCAATCAATAAAGTCCAAGGCAGGAAACATGACCTGCTGGCAGAATTTTAATTTGGCCATTAAAGTGCAGGATTTACCTGGCAAGGCAATCTTCCCTCACTGCATGTAGTAATTGAATATTCACTGCAAATTGAGGAAATAAAAAAGACATTGTACCATGCAGATAACAGAACCCAATAAGATTAACTTATAATTTAGCAGCACATGGGAAACGGTTATCTTACTGCTGCCAGGATGGAAAGTAGTGCACCCTGATTGTGCCATATGGGACTCTCCAATAGAGTTCTATAGATAATATAAGTAAAGTATGAGGATTCTAGGATCAGGATAGGTTAGAGTCAACCAATCTCCAACTATTATTAATAGACCCATTCAAGGTCAAAAGAAGAACTGCAGTGCAAGGCTATGTACAGCCAATCTAAAGATACTGTGGGAAATTCATCAACAGGGGTAATTGTTTACAGAATTCTAGTAACCTATAGCAACCAATCATCACTTGTCATTCAGTGGTATAGGAATTCCTGAGCTGTTCAGCCACTTACAGAGATCTTTGCCTCACACTTGATAAGGA
Organism: Pipa parva; assembly: GCA_019650415.1. Classification (NCBI taxonomy): domain Eukaryota; kingdom Metazoa; phylum Chordata; class Amphibia; order Anura; family Pipidae; genus Pipa; species Pipa parva. The sequence goes on from WMED01000102.1 coordinate 42,946, forward strand.
GCTTTTGACTTGAAACATGTAGTGTTTGAATACAGTTTGTTAATCATACCCTGCTGTGCTTGTACATGATTCTTGCATTTTTTTTTAGTTGTATTTATAGCATCCAGTGCAAAAAAGGGAGGGTTCTGCTTCGTGTATAATGATGGCCAATGCAAATGGGGTAACTCCTGTAAGTTTAGACACAAATGTTCGGGCTGTGTAGGAGTACACCCAGCTACAAAATGTTTCAAAAAGGGAAAAGGGGGTAAGCACAATGATACTACTTCAAAAGGGGAAATCGCCAGTGAAGTTAGACGCAATGCTGCCATAGCTAGGCAGTTACGGTAAAAAAAAAGAGGAGGACAACCTGTTGATGGAGAGTTTTAAAAAAAGGCTTTTGGAGGCAATTCAGGGGATTGCAAACGGCTATTAAATACACTACAATGGGATGAGGGATTTTGTAATGTAATGATTTTGAGAAAAACTGAAGGGCCGACCACCTGCTTAAAGTTTCTGGGAATTGAAATTGATTCCATTGCCATGGGATGCAGAATACCAGGCGAAAAGATTAAGGACTTATGAGAGCACAAAGAAAAAGTCAGAGGGTCACGCAAGACAACTCTTCGTGACATACTGGTTTAGCAGTGTGGGAAGAGGTTTTTAGCAGAATATAATGGAAAATCTTTAATTTTAGTTCCTGAAGTAACTTTGGGGGACCTCAAACTCTTTGCTGATGTGGCGGGTTCTTCAGGCTTTGGGGGTATACTTTAGTGGATGCTGGTACGCAGAACCATGGCCAACACACTGGCATGAGACAGGAATGACTAAAAATATCACATTTTTAGAGCTCTTCCCAGTGGTGGTGGCATTTGAGATATGGAGCACAGAACTGGCCAACAAAAAAGTGAGGTTGTTTTCTGACAACACGAAGGTAGTGGAGGCTATAAATAATTTTACAGTATTGTCCACGCTAGTTCTGGGTTTAATAAGGCACCTGGTCAAGGGGTGTTTATATCTCAATGTGTGGTAGAAAGCGAGTCACATTCCGGGGGTAAACAATGTAATCGCAGACTCCCTTTCTCGTTTTCAATTTCCGAAACAGAAGGTTGGAGCTGTCCAGTAATATTTTGGCGGCTGGCTGCAGAAGATTAGAAGAGGTCATTGAAAGTTCATTGTACAAAAACACTTGTTGAGCATATAGGCAGGTATGGGAGGAATGGGAACAACTAGTGCAGGCAGCAGGGGGCGTAATTAATCAAGAACGGATGCTCGAAGTATTACTGTGGATGATTATGCAATTACAGGAGAGGCAGGCATCCAGTAGCATAATAGGACATTATTTAGAAGCTATGCCCTTTTATTGTTAAACTTAACGGGAGGAGAGATTTAACAAAGGAATTTTTGGTAACACAGACAGTAAAGGGATTACGGAAGTTAGGGCATCTAGGCCAAGATACAAGAAGGCCAGTGTCATTGGAGCTGGTAAAAATTTTGATGGGAGCATTAGAGGTCATTTGCAGCTCGCAATTTGAGCAGTTATTATTTGCCTCAGCATTTAATCTGGCCTTTTTGGGGCCTGAAGGATAAGCAAGATAGTAGCTCAAAGTAATAAGATGGGAGGTGACCTTCAATACACTGGTATTATTTTTGGAGGAGAGACAATGGAGGTGTACATAAGGTTATCAAACATGGATCAAACAAAAAAGGGCATTAGGATTTCAGCTACAACAGGAACATTTTGTCGAATTTCCATGCTAAGGGAATATATTAAAAGTCACCCAGAAGGGAGAGACCAATTACTTATTCACATGAATGGTAAGGCACTAACACATTTTCAGTTTGCGCTGTTTTTCGTAAATGTCTAGCGCATGTAGGACAGCCACTGATGGCTTATGAGACACATTCTTTTAGAATAGGAGTGGCCACTGAGGCTGATGGAGTGGGCATGAATATACAAATGATTACGAGAATTGGGGGATGGAAATCTGGTGCATACAAAAGCTATGTTAGGCCAGAACTACTTTATTAATATGGAAAAGGGATTGCCCAGGAATGCGTGTTCCATTACGGTTAGGTGTTAACCTGTTCATGTTATTATTGTTTCATACAGATGTTCCTAGACTCAGGGTATGGATCATCAGTCACTCTTTCATTTTCCGGGCTTGGAGGAGAGCTAGGCCTTCCTGCTGGTCAGGTAGGAGGGATGTGGTTTGGTATGGGAGGTATGCTTTGGGAGAGGGTACTCTTTGAATTAACTGGATTGACAAAAAAACTATAACCTGATGTCAGATTCACTACAAAAGGTTTGAGATCTGGACCCTAGTGGCTGGATACTGGCAAT
>WMED01000103.1:0-30844 GCA_019650415.1 Pipa parva
GATCACATGCGCTTCTGGGTTCCTATTGGCTCCTGTGACCAATCGGGTCACAGGAGCCCTACTCTGGTGGAGCGTAGAACCGGGGGCCGCAAACTAGCGTCCTGAGGGCTGCGAGTTTGAGACCCCTGCTTTAAAAGCAATCTATTTGTTTACATTGTATCGATGACAAAGCTCTGTTTGTGCAAGATTTACTTTGTAATCTTCTGCTGTGTTGGATTCTAAATTCTACAATGAAGGAGCAAGTTTTACAGTCCTTGAAATGCCGATATTCATTTCAATTGCTATGACTAGTCTGCAAAATTGGTAATCCTTTTTTTTATGCATTATAATACTTGTAGTAATTAACACTAGGTGGCCAATTAGTAGAAAGCTTTTTATTTGCAGGCTTTAGTGTCCTTTAATAGGGAAAAATACCTCCTTTAAGCTGAAGACCTTAGGATGTGCTGGCTTTGTTAATCGTATGGGAGTAACCCGCTCTTCCAGAAGTGTGTGCGTATTGGGGATGGTTACAAAAATTAATGGCACTGCCCATTTATAAAGGGTGTTTCTGCATGTCCAATTACTTCCGTAACCACTGAAGGCTAAGTAATGCAATTTAGTACTGAAAACAGGTATACAGTATTTAGAATAGAAATTCTGTATATGCACATTGACTATGGAGCGGAATTCATTATTGATTCTGGAATAAATTAATGCCATAGAGCTTAGACACACTACCATTTCTTGCACAAATGTTCATTCAGTCAGACTTGAGGGGTGGAGTCAGTAAGTGCATACAGGAGGTTTGGAGTGCAGGTTTATCCCAGCAACATTAACCCTGGAAACTGCAGTGTTGCTGCTTTTCTGCATGTACATATCCCCTGTAAAATGATTAATCTGCTCTATTACCTATTAAAGGGGAACTACTGTGTTAAAAAAAACTTACCCGATTCTTTTAGCAGCAGTACGCCAAGGGTGAAATTTACAAAGGTGGTTTTGCCCGATTTTCTTTCTTTTTACTTGTATTAGTAGAAAAATTAAAAAAAAAAATTGGGGTGAAAAACAGTAGAAAACATTTTGGTAGGTTTTGCCCGTAGTGTACCGCTGCTCAATCGGCTTTCATTTCATTTTGCCACTTAAAGTGATGTATCTTCATGATTTTATGCATGGAATTCACTTCACTTGTATTGTGTAAAGCACTTTTCCCATGTCTGTATTATATTTGTATTGCTGAACTGTACTGCTTAACTTAGCGGTGCTTTATAAATAAAATTGTACATACATACAAAGATGTAAAATATGCTTATTCATTCAAAAGAAATAATGCTAGGTTAAGAGCAATATTCATAGTTGTGGTTCTTTATTGCACTAGTCTTACTGTGTCTCTAGGCTGGTTCACTGATACATCAACAGTTGCAATCAGTCTGTAAACAGTAGGAAAATCAAATGATTAAATTTCAGACCTTACATTATCTGCCTTTGTATACAAGCCAAAAAGTTGCAATCTGTGAGAAATTACTGTGTGATGTTAATGCCCTTAAACAAGTGCATAGCAGGTGCATGAAATTTCATGTCAATTTTTTTATAGTGCATTAAATAGTTCTGTGATGACATCTAGTGGGACTAAAAACACAGCAGGGTAAAAGGAATGTTAATGTAAAACAGATGTGTCTAAAATAAATACCGCTCTATTATTTTTCTATGCAAGTATACAAAAGATTAAAAAAAAAAAATGTAAACCACAAGTTGCAATTTTAACTGTAAAAATGGAAACTGACTAATAAGTCACCATATTTCACATTATGCTAGCAACAAATCTGTTTTAACAAATCTTTTTTTGCCTTTTTCTTCTAGATTTCAGTTTCTCCTGCTCCGGCGAGATCTGACTCCCCCGTCTATGCAAATCTGCAAGATCTGAAAATTTCTCAGTCTGCTCTGCCCCCCCAGCCAATCTCTCCTCCTGTACAAATTACAGGAGAATGGGAAACGCATAAAGATAGTAGCGGGCGCTTTTACTACTTCAATAAAACAACACAGGAAAGAACATGGAAACCTCCACGATGTACAAAAGACGCAGTTAAAGGCGAATCCTTCGGTCAAGCAGATCAGGAGGTCTGTACCATGTGATCTGCATTTGTGTAAAAAACTTAAAAAGCTTATAATCTGTTCCAGGAGAAATATATTTAAAATAAATATTTAGTTCACTTATAAAGGGGCCCCAGTGTTTTCCCCCAAGTAGGGGGAATGCAGGTTTTTATCTTTTTACTCTGCAAAAATAAATGATTCGAAACACAGGCATTAAAGGTGCATTAACCTCAAAAATAATTTTACATTATTGTATGTAATGCAGGAAATTGGATACATTTAGACATGATTCATCATTCATTCTCTTTACAGCTTTTAAGTAAATATAGGGAATTGCTTCTGTCTTTCCTTAACTGCTCTAAGTTCATGTTTCTAGCCATGCTTACAGCATCATCCCATACACCAGGCGCTAGGCTTCCCTTCACAATCTCCATCTTTTATAAAAAGATTCTCAGATTTGATGTAAATTGACAATTGAGAGAAGATGTTTATTGGTAGGGAAAAATAAGTTATTGTGTACAACAATTTAACAGATGAAACAATGTCAGTAACCCTTTTATAGAATCTAGGGAAAGCCTTGAAATAAAAATATCATTTTACATGCATCTTGCATCTTGTTTAGCCTAATCAAAAAATACAATGTTGAATGAAATTATGTCTACAAAGATAAGATACTGATACAAATCCCTAATATTCATGCGTATATTGATTCTTTTTGTTATAGTTGCTGTTATGCAAAAGCATGTGCTCACTACAGAACTGATTAATTGTGCAACTGAATATGTTTCAGTGTGCGTTTCCATTTAAGTTGTGCCTCAAGCATCTTTCACTAATTTTATGAGGTTAATGCTCCTTTGACAATATAGTGACAGTGTTTGTTTTCTATACTTGTGATCTTTATAATTAAAGGGAATCAGGGGAATAATTAACATGAGTTTGTTTGGCCAACTCACGGCTACATAAGCAATAAACACCTCTAAATGACTTATCCACCACAGTTAGTCATCTCATTTACAAAGTGAAGCCATTTCTGTTTCGAGCTTCTGTCTGGGTGAGATGTTACGGTCATCATCCCTTATCAATATCTTCTCTACCAATTAAATGGGATTGCTTGCTTTGGTTCTATTTGGTTCTTCTCTTTTTTATTGGCAAAACATTTAATTATTCTTTCTGAAATTATTTCTTCTCTTATTGCTGATCAACTTCTCTCTGCCTGCACAAATTGCTCATGCTCCCAATAGCCGCTTTCAGGAGAAGATCACCACAACACTTGTGACAACCAAACAGATAGTCAGTGCGACTCTCCGCTGAGGGGCTGGTCAGAGGAGCTGGATCAGCATGGCCACACCACCTTTATAAATGACCAAACTAATGAAAAGGTACATTGGGATTCTGTTTTCCTCTTACAGATTTTTTTTTTTTTTTTGCCCCAAGGGTTAAAATCAAATTCAGGCATTTAAACTGTACACATTGTACTTCATTATCCTTTGTTAATTAGAGAAAGCAGGACATCCACTGATAGGTCCTGTAATTTTATCATCTTAGTTCTACACATATTGCTAGTTTTCTCTACCTGATCTATATTTATTGTTCTGCTTTTACATCCCTCAGCTTTGTTACCCCAACACAAAGACGATATTCATTAGCCTTGGCCTCCGCTCTTCCTCATCTGTCCATTCACCTCTAGCTCCCCCCACCCTCTCTTTATCTACTGGTTTGCATTATGCCTTTTCTACCACAGTGGCTGTTTCTCCTTTGAATTTAGTTTTTCATGTTCTTTCTCTTTATATTGTTTTTTTTTCATATACCAGCAGCATTACTTTTTATGATGATATGGATGAAGCAGAAGTGAATGTATATGAATGAGAGTAGCAGGTAGTTGTGCAGAACAAATATGGATCCTACAGTTGGAAGCAAAAATAACAATACTACAGTTTTTCTTGTAGCTTTTTATTTCAATTTTAGCAGATACATTTTTACAGATAGGTGAAACAGGCAGGAGTATTGTATGTAACCTTCAAGTATGTCAGTAAACTGAATTCACAGCTTAGTCTTTCTGACATTATACTGGTAAAGGGGAGGGCTTTGAGGCTAATTCTGTGAATGACATCCTTTGTTCTATTGTATGTTATGCATGAGTTCTTGTAATACATTTTAGGGCACACTAAACTGTAACTTACTGATCAGGAAATAATGGCCTGCATAGGTGTTTTAATAGTTTATTAAATTATAATGTCTAATCCTATGTTCTCATGGCAAGAGTCTGCATATTTCTAAACATTTGTCATAGAGACCAATAAAGCTACTGTTTTGACAGCCGTAACATTTTTATCATGAAACTAAATACTAAAGTGTGTAAAGTAACACAAAAGAGGACCGCATTCTATTACAAATGGATCTGGATAAGTTAAAGGCTTGGGCAGAGAAGTGACAAATATATTTAACACTGATAAATATCAGGTTATGAAAATGGGAAGGAAAAAAAATGGGGGGGGGGGGGAAGTGGACGAAAAGACATGGAAAAATATTAAGAAAATTTAGTAGACTATAAACTTAACAGTAGCAACTAGTGTCAAGCAGCTGCTGTCAAGGCAGATAGGATCATAGGGTTCACCAAAAAGGATATAGATGCACATGGCAAGAACTTAATTCTGCTACTTTAGGAATTGCTCATCAGACTGTACATGTAATATTGTATATAGCTTTGGGTGCCAGTACACAAAAAAGTCATAGCAGAGCTTGAGTGGGTTTGAAGGTTGAAAGTTAAATTAATAAATAGAATAGGTGAATACAGTAACAAAAAGGATTATCTAATTTGGGGTTATTTTGCTTCAGAATGATGACTTATGTTGCCCTAATAACCATGTAAAAATTAATTGTCAAGCTTTTCCATGATCTGTTTATACCAAGGACTGTAAGTTAGATGGTATCATCTACGTTTAAAGGAAAGAAGGTTTCTGCATTAACTCAGAAGGGGGTTCTGTACAGTAAGTGCAGTGAGGTTATGGAAATCTGCCTGAGGAAGTCTTCATGGTTGTTTCAATAAAAGAGTTCAAAAAGAGCCTGGGTGCCTTTTAGAGTGTGGAAATTAATATTAGTTTATTGGGTACTAGATCACTGGATGTGGGTTCTTGATCCAGGCAATTATTATGATTGCCATATTTGGACGCGGGAAAGATTTTGGTTCCCTAAGATAAAAAAATCATTTGCTTTTGCGTCATGGAGTTTTTGCCTTCGTCTGCATCATTATTGTCATATAATTGCCAGAACTAGATGATCTTGTTCTTTGTTAGCCTTGCAAACAGTTTTTTAAAACTATGGTTATCTCATTATGACTTCACTTATCAAAGGGTGGGACAGATTTGGTATTAAATGAACAGTCAGTTTTGTAAATTGATCTGTTGGATGCAGATATATATGTAAAATAGGCAAGCATAAGGATATGAATGACTTTAACAAAGGGTCAAATTGTGATGGCCAAATGACTGGGTCAGAGCATAGGAAAAATGGCTTGTGGGGGCATTCACAGCATGCAGCAGTTTGAACATAGCAAATACTGGTACGGTATATTTCCAGTACTTTACTGCAGCTAGGTCTTATTTTCAGGGGAGGCCTTACATTTTCGGGGAAACAGGGTAGGCACAGTGCAACATTTCCCTATAGGTAAAAAAGCCTTTCCTATTAAATTTAGAACCTGATGTGTGTAATATCACTTTTCGTGAAATTATTGATCAAAAAGATGAAGCAATTATTTCACATTGGGTCATGGCCAGTTAGTGGTCGTGGCCTAAGGCAGCAAGCCAAAAAGAAGAGAAATAAACAGAAAGCAATATATTTGAGACATTTTAACTGAAACCTAAGTTTTACAAATAGGGTGTAGGAATAGCTGCTGTTTCAACCCATACTGTTTTTTTTCCTTTTCTAGTGTTGCTGGTCTTTTTAATGTATGGTTTTCTTTTACCATGTGAATTTATACATATGGTAGAAGATCATTTAGCCATTGTTATGCCGAAGATGATGATTTGGGAATAATTTTACTCAAAAGGGAAATCTTATCTAGTTTTAATAATTAATGTTTAAAATATAGATTTTTTTTACTGATCAGCAATTAGGCAAGACAAAATTTTCTATTTTAAAAGATTTAACAACATCGGTATCTTCTTTTTTGTTTGTATTGCAGTGGATAAAGCATGTTGATGACCAAGGTAGACCATATTATTATAGTGCAGATGGATCACGCTCAGAATGGGAATTGCCGAAGGTAACCGTGAAACAATAGTCTGCATAATTAATTAAACTTTAATGAACATGCACGAAATAAATCTTTATGATGAATTCCCCCTTTTGCATTACAAATGTTAGAATTTACTTGCAGGATCTTAAGTTGGGTGTTCACCAATTTAAAGAAAAAAGTTGGCTTTATTTGGACAAAATGGAAAAGTACATGGGATTTTAAAGTGCACCTGTCACCTCAAAACACTTATACTAATGTAGGTTGTACTAATGAAATAAATGTTTTGTAAATATATATGTATTTTTTAAAAATGTACCTTTAAGCAGCAACAACTTTACAACTAATTTACAGTAGGTTGTAATAATGAAATAAACATTTTTTGTAAATATAACCTTTATACAGCATTTCTCTCTGTCATCTTCCCTGTCAGCCGCCTTTTCTTTCCTGGGTCGGGTGATGATGATTGACATTATAACTCCTACAATCAGATCCCTGCTAGATTGTGATTTAAGGGATATGAATGGAGGACCTATAATGTCAATCGTTATTTAGCCCCACCCACCTGACACTCGGGAAAGAAAAGGCAGGCTGACGGGGAAGATGACAGAGAGAAACGCTGTATAAAGGTTATATTTACAAAAAATGTTTATTTCATTTTTACAACCTAAATTAGTATTCGTTTTGAGGTGACAGGTGCACTTTAAAGTATATTCATTTCCCTTAGGAAAGCTGACAAGTTCTTAGCAATTAACTTACCATTTAGCTAGCATGGTGCCTTACGTCATTAAATGCTCCGATGGCAGTGGGAGCACTTCAAGCGTGAACCATGTTAACATTTGGTTCCCTCCAGTAAGATGGATGATACTTTAAACGATCCAATTAGAGAAGTCTCAATGACAACTCTCTGCCAAGTTGGAGAGTTTTGTGTTGACGGGATGATGCAGGACACATGTCTAGCTGAACGGTCTGTTCTGGTAATGCTCTAGCTCCCCACAGGGTAGAAAGTGTGTGTAGTGCACAGTGTAAACATGGTTAGAGTGCTGCAAATTAGTGTAAGCATGGTTTAGGGTGCTGTAGATTAGGAACAATTACATTTTTAAGAAAAGCTCTCAGGTAGTGTTAGTAAATTGTAACCCCTTCCTTTACCTGTCTTCTCCAGTATAATGCATCATTGCAGCCACAGAGGGAGATTACTAAGAGCAGAAGTCTTGACAGAAAGCTGCAAGATCAAATTGTGCTTTCCAAATGGAGACACAGCACCTACCTTCTGGATACAAATGACAAGGTAATGCATAATTAGAGGTGCCTATACTTAGCCAACATTTCCAGTCTGCTCAATAGTAAGTTACAACCGTAAATAGGAAGGTAAGAGAGAGGAACCACTAGAAGCAAGAGACAAAAGCATGCGAATAGCAAGCCATAGAACTGCTCAATAGCCTTCTAACCCCGCCTCCCACCAAAGGTTGCTGTTTATATGTAAACAAAAATGCTAAAATGAATATGGGGCTTTATTTAAATTTTATCTTGAGTTTTTTTTTTTTAAAACATATGTGTTTATAACTGTGTTAGTGTGAATGTGTGTTATATTGTGTTATAACTTGTAAAATGGTTGTGGAAAAGTAAAGTAATGCTAAAATAATTGTGAATTGTATGTTTGTTTTGCTAGAGAAAATGCAATCAGTGTGTTAAAATAAACTGTTTGCCAGTTTACTGTTCCCAAGAGGGACAAAACCGTTTAAGTACAGGTCAGAAGGTATTCTACTGAGATAAGGAGTTCATTACTAATCTGAATTAAACTCTGTTTAATACCTTCTTGCCTGTACTTAGTATTGTTTGAAACCTGATGAAGAGAGAATTAACCTCTCAAAAACTTGTTTATTTAAAAAGACTGTTAGTCCAATAAAAAAGTTATTAACAAATACTGCAATACTCATTATTTTCATCTGTGGACTAACGCGACCTGTCTACCCTAACTTGGGTTCAGTTTGTTAATAAAATCTTGGTAATAAAATCTTGGTAATAAGAGTTTGATTTGTTTGTGCTTGTTTAGCCAAGCTTAGTCACATACCAAAGATTCCTCTCCAAATCTTGAAATATGAATTTACTTGCCTTTGTGATACAGATGGACAGAAAGTGGAATATGTTGGTAGCTGGGAATAAAGTGTTGCAGGAATGCAGCTTTTCATTTATTTTGTAGAAATAGAATTCTAGAAGTTATGTAGAGAATCACTAATCAGGCAGTTTTGTTGGGAAATAAATAATATATATATTTCAAATGCAATCTGCATTTTTAGCGAATACATGCATTTTTTGACCTTTTAATGGAAATTTTAAGGAGAAATCTGTCTGTTTTTACATAGTACATGGATCTATGATGAATGTTCCCCATATTTTTCTAAATAAATAAAAGCATAGCTAATGTAATAGTCTGGCTGACATTCTAAATTGTCTTTCTTCTGTTAAATTCCCCCTCCCCAATTTGAAGGTATTGGGTTACATTGTGACTGCTCGGTTAGGCTTATGTGTCTGCGGGTAAGCCCAATACACACTATTTATAGTAACTTCCTAAATTCCAGCCATTTAGTTACCTTTAATTATCCTTTTATACATTGTAAGATCAATGTTTGTCTAGTTAAAGTAAATGTGAAAGAAAAATAACAGTAATATTTTCTATTTTTTTTACAAAGTAATTTGTTTCTTGAATACATGAGAGATAATTAGTTAAAATATTGCTCAGTAAAATCAGATTGTACAGTTTGTATGGTTAATTTAGCCACAGGAGGGCATTGCTACACTTGGAGTGATTCCTTGTTTTTGAAGCTGTGGTACAGAGAAACTGTTATGGATTTATGAATATATAACTCTTTAACACTTCCTACTTAGAGAATCTGTAACACCAGGAAAGGAATATTCCCATCTGGATTGACATATAACGCTAACACACCTACCTAGAGAACCCGTAACACCAGGCAAAAAATATTCCCATCTGGATTGACATATAACGCTAACGCTCCTACCTAGAGAACCCTTAACACCAGGAAAAGAATATTCCCATCTGGATTGATATATAACGCTAACGCTCCTACCTAGAGAACCCGTAACACCAGGAAAAGAATATTCCCATCTGGATTGACATATAACGCTAACACTCCTTCCTAGAGAACCCTTATCACAAGGAAAAGAATATTCCCATCTGGATTGATATATAACGCTAACACTCCTACCTAGAGAACCTGTAACACCAGGAAAAGAATATTCCCATCTGGATTGACATATAACGCTAACACTACTACCTAGAGAACCCGTAACACCAGGCAAAAAATATTCCATCTGGTTTGACATATAACGCGAACACGCCTACCTAGAGAACACGTATTCCCATCTGGATTAACATGGCAGTTATTCCTACATAGCAATAGTAATAATGTTATGCTTGATGTAGATCTTTGTTTTATTTTGAGTTTGTTTTCCTTCATTGTATATGCTGCCATTCTTAATCTGTTAACTATACAAAACCCCACCTAGTCCTGTTGTTTCCTATGGAACTTTACATGAAATGTCCCAGTAAGCACAATTTGGCAACAAAGAAAGCAACACAAACCTATAAAACTGTGGAATTCAGCCTCAAAGATGAAATATTTACATGTTTACTACATAGAATTAGTAGCCATGCCAACATATATAATAATTTCCTTTTTGTGGTGTTAATAGTACTTTAAAATACAGATGTCCAAACCCCCATGAACATTCATGGAAACCATTTCCACTTTAGAGGTACAGGTATGGATTTGACATGCAGATTCATCATATGAACCAATGTAATGCTCCTCCATTCATATCCCTTAAATCATGATCTAGCAGGGATCTGATTGGAGGAGCTATAATGTCAATCATCATCACCCGACTCAGGAAAGAAAAGTTGGGCTGACAGGGAAGATGACAGAGAAAAGCTGTATAAAGGTACATTTAAAAAAAAACAAAAAAACATATATTTACAAAAAAGTTTCTTTCATTAGTACAGTGTTTCCCAAAGTTTATTTTTTTGTGGCCCGGTTATTTTAGTGCTTATCCTTCCTGACCCGGCACAAAGGATAAGCACAAAAATAACCGGGTCACAAGAGCGCCGCTCATGAATATTCATGAGCGATGCCGTGCGCATGCGCGAAGTCCCTTACCTTCGCGCACAGCAAATAATTTTCGTGGCCCGGTACCGGGTTGCGACCCAGCGTTTGGGAAACGCTGCATTAGTACAACCTAAATTAGTATCAGTGTTTTGAGGTGGCAGGTGCAATAGATAAAAGATGGCTGCAGTCAGCAGAGTGGAAAACAATACAGATCAATTCAAATGTGCAATTCAAGCTTAAAAAGAGCAAATTTAAATGTACTATTTAGGAATAACTGCCATCCTAGTTCAATTGGATTCTTTCTTTTTCTGGAGTTAGTAGTCCTTTTTTTCTTTTTAATACATTTTCTTTTAAGGCACACTATATACAGGGGTTGGACAATGAAACTGAAACACCTGGTTTTAGACCACAATTATATATTAGTATGGTGTAGGGCCTCCTTTTGTGACCAGAGGAGACCATTACATTCTGTTATTGCTTCCTTCTGGAGAACCGACACCATAAAGGTAAAGTAGGGTGTGTATATTCAATCAATCATATACTGAGGGAAGGCAGAGGTGATTTAAGGGTCATGGGCAAGATCCCTGCCCCACAAGACGGCAAGCTTGAAACTGTCAGCAGTCAAGGCTGCCAGGTTGAACCTCTGCCCTGAATTCAGATCAGCATATACTTTCTTTTTAGTGGACTGTCATCATAATGGTGAGGCATCTGTATCTGTGCCATTTTATTCTGCTTTCTTTTAGTGAATCAGCACTATAAAGGTAGAACAAGGTTTTTCTGTTAGGTGTCTTAGCAATTAAATACTGTTTAATTGCACAGGTACGTCTATTGAGCCGAGTCTGCTACCACGGGCAGATCATCTCAACCGTTGTAGGAGTCAGTGCTACTCTGCTACAGCAGTCTCCCTGTTACTATTGGCAATAAATTGGGGTGCTTTAGTGGATTTCCAGGATATATCCCGCTACTGTACACAGGTGTTTTCGGACATAGTTTGTCCGCATTAGTCAGGTTCTCTCTTCAGAGGAAGAAGGATTTTCATCCTCGTATACCGAGGATATTTTTTACGATGAATCTGTTGTGGACTCCATGTTAAATCTGGATTCCGCAGGAATTATCGGTAACTTCATCCTAGAGACCCTTGTAGTATTAATCAATCGGGTACATAATCTGCCACTGATTTATTCTAGCAATGATCAGGTAGTACATTAAGAAGGGATAATCCAGAGTCAGGTATCACTCTATAAAAGGGTTTACCTTAGGTACTTTTCTTTTCAGGGTTTTTCGGTAGTGCTAGTCCTGTCCATCATTAGTGGACTTTCTATTTTCATGACTGTTTAGTCATTCCACTAGAATCCAGTGACTCTGATTCTCTTAATGATCGAGCAGATTAAAGTTGGAAGGATTTGTATGATCCATACTCTCTCTTTTGGGTGCTTCAGCCAGTGATAAATGGAGCTTGCAGCTAATAAAATTAGCTATACCAGAAGCTTTATGTGACGAACTTCGCTCCACATTAAGGAAACTTTCTCTTATCTTTACGATGCACCAATGGTTGCGACAAGGGTTTTATCTGGTACCTCAGCTACATCAGTAGCAGCTAGACACCTATTATGGCTGGGGGTTCCGATAACCAGATAGTCTGTCAGAGTAGTCTCTATCTCCTTTTCTTTTTCAACTGAATTGTTTTCAGTACATAATAGATTATGGAGTGCATCATCTCGTAGCTTGTTTTAATCAAATTCAAGATGGAATTTCTGTGTTCAGTAATAGTATCCATGACTCAGGGAGAGTTCTTTCAGCCTTTGAAATCAGGGATTCATATCTGTATATCCTTGTCCATAGCGAATTTCAGGAATTCCTTTCGTTTTGTTTTCAAGTTTTCCCTATATCCTTTGTAGCTTTTCTGTTTGGTCTAGCTATGACGCCGCAAATCCTTACAGTGTAAGGGCGGCAGTATCTGAGAGTTTCAGGTTGGAGGGAGTGCATGTGTCTCCTTGTTTAGTTGACCTCTGGCATTTCAATCAGTAGCTTCGTATTAGAGTCTGATCAAGTTGGGTCAGTTTTTATTCAAAATTCTACCCTGCTTCCATTTCTAGAAACTCATTATGGATATGGTTTTTCACTTGGCAATATTCAGAGTCTAGCTAGTAGCTTCGATAGAGGTGGTCCTTTATGCATTTGTGCATACTAAAAGAGTGGAGGAGATATCCTTTTCCCATAGGAATCCCTTGAAAGGGAAAGTTTTCTGTCATTTTTTTGCGGTGGCAGAAATCCAGAATTTCAGGCAGTTATTAGGTTTACGATAGAGATCTTTTAGATGTTCATCTGGGCTGTAAAATGGGCTTTTGACTATTGGCCATTTCTTCAGGGATCTTTCTCTGGGCATAGGATGTTCAGAGGAGACTCCATTCCAGTAGATTGGAGTTGATTCTGTCAGTATTCCATCAACTTTCTCTGGAATCTACCGAGAATTCCGGACCTTCTTTCTCTACGAGAGATTCTTCACCTCAGTCTGGGAATGCTATCTTGCAGGGCATAGCCATTGAATTCCTTATTTTATACAAGAAAGGGTTTTTTCAGAGGCTGTAATAAGAATTTTGTTAATAACGAGAAGATCGGTGTCTTCTTTGGCTTACCATAATGTATGGCATTGGATTTTGAATAATTTCGTTTCCCTGCTTGCTTCAAATTCTGCATGAAAGTTTAGTTATAGGATTTGAACTTCGTTCTATCAGCTCTTCAGGAGTCTTCTTTTGAATCTTTATTTAATTCTTTTTCTAGTTTTTCATGCGGATAAGGTAGGCCTTTAGACGGTGCCATCATTCCTACCGAAGGTGATGTATTCCTTTCATGTCAATCAGGACATTTTTCTTCCTTCTTTGGGCTCAGAGTCTAGGAATGATAGAGAAGGAAAGCTTTATTCCCTCACTGTGGTAAGAGCATTATTTAAATCGCACAGTGGATTTTTCATTCTCGGTTTTTGTGTTTTTGTTCCTAGATGGAACAGGAAATGGGAAATCTGTTCCAGAGTCTTCTTTAGCATGTGAGCTCAGCTAGCTTTTTAGGAAGTGGTTTTGTTTGAAAACAAGGAGTTGCTGCTCCTCAGGTGATTTTTGCTCTTTGTTCAGGACTGTGAGTGTTTCCTGAGCAGTTAGGCATCAGACTAATGTCTGAATGTCTCCTTCTACCTTTATTGAGTTTTATAAGGTAGACCTTTCTTTCCCTTTCAACAGGTCAGTTGCGGGAGATAAGTTTGGCAGACAGCTGTTGTTCCCTTCTCTAGGAGTCTTCCTGTTCTGCTATATATAAATAGTTATTATCTCCCACCCTATTGGGACTGCTTTGGTATGTCCCCATGGTACTGTGTCACCCCAGGAGATTGAGAGAAAATGAGATCGATCTCTCTCTGATGAGCCGGGTAATGATGCGGTCTCTGTCCCTGCTAACAGTGATTGCTGTCAGATCACTGTTAGCAGGGAAAGAGATCGAATCATTAGGTATCGGTATCATTACCCGGCTCATCAGAGAGAGATCGATGCGATCTCTCTGATGAGCCGGGTAATGATGCCGATCAACCAGTGTGTCGCGGAACCCCTGGGTTGTCCTTGCGGAACCCTTGGGTTCCATGGAACCCCGGTTGAAAATCACTGGTGTAGTCACAATTATATGATATAATTTCATTATTAAAATGGATGACTTGTAAACATTCCTAAAGCGCGTACTGTCAAGATAAGGTGATTGATAAGGTGATTCATATGGGTTATAGTAAGACCCACCCATCAGTTTATTCTTTAGCAGATTCCCACTGATATATTTGCCACTTTTAAAGGGTATGAAAAGTTTGGGTAAAAACATTATTTCTATCTGACATTTATACATATAGAAACCCAACTTAAACATTAAAATGTAAAAACAATTTTGGAATCAGTAGTACTTGTCTCTTGTTTACACAGCCCTGCTCCCCCAACCATTCTGTGTACAGACTCTTTCTGGGTAGTGTAGATAAGCCCCACCCCCGAGAGACATCACAGACAGCTATTCTTGTGGAGGAAACTCCTCCCATTCTCCTTATCTAAAAAGCCTGTTTATAACCCTCTGCATGGACAGATAAGACCTGTCCTACTTCCAGAGGTAGAGAAGCCAGTGAGAGGAGGGGGCTTCGCATCAACCATATACACTGCCCTTACATGGAACCTGTTTACAGAAACAATGCAGTTACAGGGGGATATTGAGGCTTGTTGAGTTAAGGCTAGGTTTAGTTATGCGCAGCATATTTAAAAAAAAAAAAAAATACCTCTGGCGAAAATAGGCTCAGAAAAGCCGCCAGAGAAAATATGTAGGGAACAATGTAAATATAAGAGAAGTGTTCACACTAGCATATAATGCACAGCGTATTCCACTAGAACGCTGCCTGCTCTATTTCTTTGAGCGCACAGAGCATGGTGAATTTTATGTGACTACATTATTTTCAATGGGAATTTACAATTGCGATCACACACAGCGTGTTAGCTGCATTTTTAAAGAAATAGCCCTGGTGATTTTTGGGCATCGCCAATTTTACAATGACATGGAACTGCCAAACATATTACAAAAAACAGCGAAAAAGCGCCAAGGTAAATTCGCTGGAAAAAAAAAAGCTTTCTTCCCTAATCTCAGCTGGTTTATGTGAGATACATTGAAAAAAAACTTTTTCCAGCAAATTTTCCTAGGCGCTTTCTCGCTATGTTTTTTTGCATGTATTGGGCAATGACATTTAGCTGTCCAACATGCCAAATAAACTATGTAGTGAAAAAGCGCCTAGGAAAATTGCTGAAAATAAGTTTTTTTTCCCCCTAATTTCAGTTGTCTTCTGAGATACATTAAAAATTTTTTTTCTTGTTTCAGCGAATTTTCAGCGTTCTAGCTAAATACGCTGTGCATTATACGCCAGGGTGAACACTTTGTTCTCTCTGGCGTTTATTTCTCAGCGTATTTACGCAGGTAGGGTTTCTTTTTAAATACGCTGTGCATAATATGCTAGTGTGAATCTAGCCTAAGAGTTGAGTCAGGAGTATCTTAATTTATTGTTTGACAATAGGTAAATGGGGCTTTCTTTATAGACAGAGTTTGCTTACTCTTTAAAATAAGTTTTAAAAATGTAAAAATAGCACATTACCTTTTAGTGACTTGAAGAGGAGTTTATGTATTTTACACTGCACTGCCTGCAGTTTCTCTACTGGAGTATTGCCAAGTAGAAAAAACAACTGCCTGCTGATGTGCTCCATTCAGCCAAAACAGATCAGTCAGTAATTATTTATCTGTACTAGCAGTATTTTGTGTGATTTACTGAATGCCCATTGGATGGACTGTCATATACTGGGTGCCAGGTAAAAAAATGTCAAAGGTCAATTTTTCATTTGAAATGCTTTATTTGCTTAGGAATTCACTTACTGTAATGGTCTTCTTGCTAAAGGAAATTTAACAGAGTGAATTAAGATCTTAAAACTCACTTGCACTTGCTAAATAACAAATAAACTTGTCCTATATTGTTTCCCTGTGATGAGAGAACAGCATAATAATGCTATTGCTGGCTCAGTTTGACTGTTGTACTTACACATTTGTGTTCTGAGCTATACAATTCTTTTTTAAATTTCCCCTCAAGCAGTGCATTAGTTTTCCCTGCATTCTTACCGATGTATACCAATTGGCCATTGATGGCTAACCTTTTGAGTGCCGCCTGTCATTATTCTGTCGCAGTCACAACTTTGATAGGATTATTGTGGTTTTATAATGGGGGAAGTATTGAGGTCTTGTTATGGGAAAAATAGTAGCGGTTTTGTTATTTGGAAAACTTGTCACAGTTGCAGATTTACAAGGAGAAATTTGTTGCGAGTTTGCTGTGGGGGAAATTGTTGCAGCTTTACTATGGGAAGAATTATCGCGATTGTGTATTTACAATGGGAAATTGTAGCGGTTTTACTATGGAGGGAAATTGTGGCGGTTGCTTATTTACAATGGGACTACAGCAAAAGCGTCTCGGTGTGTGTCACCTCTGATACATGTATCATAGGTTATCAATCACTGCAGTATGCTATTGTATGTATGTATGTATGTATAATTTTATTTGTGAAGTGCCACAAATTTACACAGTGCTGTACAATTCAGCAATATAAAAATAATACAGACATGGGAAAAGTGTATTACATGTTACGTTACATTAAGTGAGTAACTTACAAGCATAAAATCACTTTAAGTGCCAGATTGTGAATGACACAAGAGGATGGAGCTCCCTGCCCCATAGAGCTTACAATCTAAATATTTTAATACACTGAACTCAGGAATTGCCAGCAGTGAATGACAGTGTTTTTATTTTCCTATGGCGGAGTGTATGCAGATTTTGCTGTGCATTGTTTTATGTATTTGAATGCAATGTAGAGGAAATGGGGAGAACACTTGTTGTTCCATTGAATCCAGATTCATTTGTTTCCAGTTATTTTGCTTCCGCCCATGAAGGATCTTGTTGCAGGGTAACCGCATTTGCAGTGTTTAGACCAGTCAGATGGAACCTGAGCAAACATTAATTAGAAATTGTAGCTTTATTGATGAAGCTGTATTTTGGTGTTGTGGGCATAGTATTGTATTGCATTTATTCAGTTATAGTCATAGCCAGATAATCACTGTGAATTTGTTTCCCCGAAGGCTTTTGTAGTGTTACATACTGTCCCTTCTTTTGTGCTTGAAAGCTTGCTTAATATGAAACTTCTTGCTGTGTTCCATTCATTCTCTCTTTAAATTCTCCTTTATTACTCTGCCTTCATTTTACAGGAACCATTTGTTGCATCCAAACCTGATGAAACATCACCTTCTTCTCCGAAGCAACAGGCAGTTGTTAGTATACCTTTTATATTCTAATCTAGATCCTTTACACAAGATTGTATTGCATTGTACCAGAGCAACCAATAATGGGAAATCTGTCCATCTTGTAAATGGCTATAATACAGAAAAGTACTTAAATTTAAACAGAAACTATAGTCAAGCTGCCATAAGTCAGGGTTAGTGCTCTCCCCTGTAGTGCTTCAGAGTGCTAGGAAGTACCTTGTGGGCGTCTGTTAAAGGGTCATTGTGACACTTGAAGATTTAAAGGCATTTAGGATAATTTATCAACAGAGGAAAATTTTTAAGGATTCTAGTAACCCATAGCAATCAATCAAAGCCTAGCATTCATTATTCTAGCTCCCCTTTACTGGTAAATGTTAGCAGTTGATTGGTTACTAAGAACTCCGTAAATGATTGACCTAGTTAATAAAATACCCTAATGGTGCTTTACCCCATAGAGATTACTAGATACTGGCATTTATTTGTGTGTATTTGCTTCATGCTTTGTCAAAATGTTAGAAGAGAGAGCACAGCTAATCCGTGCATGGTGAAGTTAGGCTTTTAGTATTAGGTCACTAATACTTACATTGTCATCTGCCACAAAATAGGTAACTGGCTATTGGATGGATGAATGTATGTAGACTTTTATTTAGAATGCACCGCTAGGTTACGCAGCACTGTACAATCCAACAATACAGTTATAATACAGACAAGGTAAAACTGCATAACAAAGAACAAGAAAATTAAATTACAAGCTTATAATCAAGAAAATACACCAGGCCATGACTAAAACAAGAGAATGGAGGCCCCTGCCCCATAAAGCTTAAAATCTAAATAGGAGGAAGACTTACATAAACCAATAAGAGTGTAGGTCCAACTTACTTGCAAAACGATTTTCTTGTGGCATGATTTCTTTAACCTTTGTTGGGTTAAATGGAGTTGTGCTAGAATTGCACATACGATACACTCCAGTTCTGCATCACTCTTAGTAATGTTTGGATTTTAGTTTAGGATGTAATATGACTTTTTTTTTCTTTTTTCTTTTTTTCAGGATCAAGAAAAGTATGGTTTATTAAATGTGACCAAGATTACAGAGAATGGGAAAAAAGTTAGGTAAGTAAAACCAGTAATTAAAAAGGAAACGTTGCATTAAATTAGTAGGGATTGTTTAATGTTATGTAAAGGTACAGAAGAAAGTTATGAATATAATGGAAGTCAGATGCTTGTGAAAATTTAATGTGACAACTTATTGTCACTAGTAAGAAGGGGAACTAAGACATATAAATTCATAAGTAGCTTGGTGGTTAGCACTGTGGCCTTGCAGCGCTGGGTTCTTGGTTCAATTCCACCCTGGACTTCATATGCATGGAGTTTGTATGTTCTCCCCGTGGACTTCCTTCAGGCACTCAGGTTTCCTCCCACAATCCAAAAAACATACATCTGTCTATGTGTGTGTGACCGAGTAGGGAAATTAGGTTATAAGCTCCACGGGGCAGGGATTGAAGTGAATGAGGGATCTCTGTAAAGAACTGCGTTGTATATCAGCACTATATAAATGAATAAATACATACAAAAATAGTAGTATCAATGTAGTATTAGCCATATACTAAATATTAACATTGTAAGGTAAAAAAAACAAAACAACATACAGTACAAGTCCATTGTTGAATCTATTATCCTGCAATATTGATCTGGAGAAAAAAATCGACAATAGAAAAACCAGTTATCTTCATCTTATGGAAAACAATCCTTCCTGTCTCCACATATGGCAAACCCCACTGAAGGACCCACTTCCAGTAATTTAGCACCCATAACTCGTAATATTCTTACACTCAGGGAAGACAATCCAGTCTTTATTGAAATTACCATGACACCTTCCTCAGGCAGAGTTTCATAGTCTCACTGCTCTCAAAGTAAATAACCCTATTCTGTGTTGATGCAGAAACTTTCCTTTGACTAGACACAGAGGATAATGCCCCCTTGGTTCTTGGTTATGAATAGATTATGGTAGATTTTTTTATATAAATTTTACATGGCCCTTCCTTAAGTCTTCTCTTTTTTCCTAAACAAAATAACACCAATTTTCTTGATATTATAGTCTACCCATTCTATTTATTACGTTTGATTCACACCCCTGATCCCGCTCAAGCTCAGCTAAGGGGGGGTATTCACCATAGTGCGAAGTGAGGTGCTGAGTCTTCGCCTCTCTTTGCACAGACTGTTATGCTATCACTGATGTCCTGCAAGCGGACATCAGTGAAAGCTTTAAAGGGATTCCAGTCTCGGCAAGACCACTCGAGTCGCCTCACCGAGACTGGAATCCCTTTAAAGTGTTTGCTGATATCCGCGTGCAGGACATCAGCGAGCGCATAACAGTCTGTGCGAAGTGAGGTGAAGGATCCGGACCTCACTTCGCACTATGGTAAATTCCCCCTAAGTCTTTCTTGTGCACTGGTGCCCAAAACAGTTCACAATATTAATATATGTGGTCTGTTGATTGATTTGTACTGTGGTAGAACTGTGTTCTCATAATGTGCCTACTTGCTCTTCTGTCATCTGCTAGACACTGGTTGTTACAGTTAAGTTTTATGTATGTATTTTTTTTTATTTATAAAACGCCACTAGATTATGCAGCGATGTACTGTACAATTCAACAATACAATTATAATGAAGACATTCCACTAAAGTTTTGAAATCGTTTTCAGTGTCTTATTTTAACATCTGGTAAATAATGTTGGCATGATTTTTTTTTCTTTACTGTTTATATGACCTTACATTTATCAGTGTTAATCATCATTTGGCAATTCTCTGCTGAAACCTCCAACTTACCCAAATCTGTTACTAATAGAATACGCTCGTCTACTTTGTTAATTACTTTACACAGTTTAGTATCCTCTGCAAAATCTGATGTTTTACTATGCATTCCCTCTGTGAGGTTATTGATACCCCAATAGTAGCAGTGACCCAATCTTAATATTTACTATTCATAACCACCCTCTGTTTTATGCAGAGCCAACTACTAATACACTTACACACATTTCCCCCCACACTTAGCACTCTCATTTTATTCATCAGTCCTTTGTGTAGCAAAGTATCAAATGCTTTTGAATAATCAAGGAATATGACTTCCAGTGACTCCCCCCAATCCAGTCTGTAATTGACCTTCTCATAGAAGCTAATTAGTTTGACGGGATCAATGGCTTATTAACTCATGCTGATTGGGAGTTATGCATTTGATTACATTGAGGTAGCATTGAGGATAGCATCTCTTAAAGAGCTTATATCTGTCAGCTTTTTCTTTGACCTTTTGCAGTGACTAATCTTTACATAAGAGATTTTAAATCTAGAAGCTTCTGTACGGGAAAGCAGGTGCTATCATGTAAATACCACTGTTTGAAAAGGCTGGATAAGCTTTTATTTATAACATAAACCTGTTTTTGATTTGTTAGTGTAGCATTTGATATGTGGTAAGTGCTGAATGTGCATGTTAAATAGTATATTTGTATTAAATTGCTTTTGTTGGAATATTATCATTTCAGAAAAAACTGGATGTCTTCATGGACTGTATTAAAGGGGCCTTCTCTTTTGTTACAAGGAAATGCTGCGGGCTGGGTAAGATACGAATTTTACTACTAATAGTATTTTTTATATTTACACAGTCTTTACTATGTCTGCCTTTTGGCTTTTCTGTTCCTGTAGCCTGCCTATCTCTGATTGTTCTCTATGTTTAATTTATACAGTGCTACCTTTATAATACAACTGTTTACATAATTTGTTTTGATTCACAAAGTTGCATTCCATCATTATGGACATATGCCATATGTGGTGCAGCAAGTATGTTGTGGCAATGTTTGTGCTTTATATTATATAGTATAGTTTATATACAGAGTTACAGGGAAGGTAGCAGCTGCTGGGAGAGAATCTGCAGTAAATAATGTTAAAAGAAATGGGAATGGGAAAGATAAAACTATAAGTAACAGCAGTGCTGAAAGTAAAAATCCAGGAAAATAAATCAGACATCTCAAACAAGGTCTGTTCCAAGTTCCATTAATGAGGAATAAAAAGAGAGAGTCACTTATAGCAAGCGATGGAAGTATAACTACCTATTTATTTGAATGTTACATGTGTCGGGTGAAACCCTTTAACAAATGTGATAAAGGGTTTCATTCTGAAACATGTAATGTGCAAATAAATAGGTAGTTATACCACCATCACTCGCTATCAGTGAATTTCTCTTTTTATTCCTCATAAAAGTAAAAATAAAGTAGGGTCTGGTTAAAGGCCTTGTAGATTTATAATGACCAGTTTCCCTGTTTTTTTTTTTTTTTGCACATAGAAATTTGGCAGCAATCAATCCAGGCCAGAAATAACTGTGAATATCAAAGGAGCATCTGTTGATTGGGCTACGAAGGACAAATCTAGTAAAAAGAATGTTATAGAGGTAACGTGTTTGTATTCTCTTTTTTTAATTCTCCTTAGCATTATCGTGTTTTCTTTTGTACTGGAGTAAGGCCGGTTATTTTCACTATTCCATGAAGATTAGTGCTGCTGAAAATGGATCAATTCCTGCAATGCCAGAGATGCGCTGTCAATGCAAGCAACACAGCGGGGGGATCCCTGGTTGCTTTTTTAATTACATTGACAGCTTAGCTCTTTCAGTGCAGCGGGCTTTGAAGATCTTGATCTACTGTCAATTATTCCTGTACTGTACAGTTAAAACATTATCTTTGAAGTTGGAATTTTGGCCTGTATTATTTTGAGTTTTTCTTCAGACTAGTCCTGTTGTTTCCTTTGGAAGTAGGTAATACATATTCATGAACTGCCCCAGAAAGCCCAGTTTGACTGCAACCAGCAGAGAGAGAGAGAGACAGCACAAACCCAATACAGATCAACTTCAAAGATGACATTTTTCCAAGCAGTGCATAGAAATAACTTCCCTGTCAATCCGAATAGCAATTTTCTTTTCTAGTGTTGCTGATCTTTTAAATTAGGAAAAATAAAAACCCTCTGTATGATATAGTTTTGCTAAAGGATGAGTCCTTTTTCTGTGCGCACTTTCTGGGTTGTGATAAAGAATCTAAAATGTTTCTATTCACCAGCTCAAAACTTCTTCTGGAACGGACCTGCTATTACAATCTGACAATGACTCTTTAATCAAAGAATGGTTCACAGCACTTTGCAGTTATGCGGACATGCCGGTAAGATATCAACCTGCAGATTCTCACACGTTTTTAAATGGAAATAATCTTCCATGGTTAAATCTATTTCCTTTCTGGTACTTCTAATAAACATCACTGTAACATTTATTATTTGTTGATCATGATATGTAGCTTTCATAAAGTTGTCCTCTAATTGTGCCATTTCCTGCCTCGGCTCAGGTGTCCTTTCAAGCACTGTGCTGATTGGATGATGCAAACAGTGGTTTCTTTTATATCATTGTAGCTTGATCTGAAATGTTTTTAGAGGGATTATTTTCTTTCAAAATGAAGACTTACATGCAGATTGGGCATGTAGAAATGTACCTATAAATACAATACAGCTTTGGATATGGTAACATTGCTTTAAATGGTAAAATAGACACTTACGTTTCCCAATGAGGCATTATCTGCCTGTCCCATTGCTTGACCCTCCTAGTCCAGATATTTCTGTTGTCCAGCGCAGATATGGTGAATAGTAAAAGGGAGACTTCAGTAAATTACCTATGCGCTTTCTACTGCAAAGCAGATTATTGCAGTCGTAATGGAGACTCTACCAATAAGCATGGACCATAAAATCATGTTACAGAAATAATTCTTATTAAGATGATGTGTCTGCTGATCACATGGAAAAGTTTTATGTATGTTGTGAAACACACCTTTGCAAACAGTGTGTTAATTAACTTCTTTGTGTTATTGTTTCCAGACTGGAGAGTCCGATGAAGCCTGCGAAGATATTGTACCGGATTCCCCAGTGGAAAAACAAGGGAAAGAAAAACATGACAAAGAGAAGGACCATGACAGAGACTCTAAAAAAAATAGATGTAAGCAGGGGAAATTGGGGAATCAGGGGGCTTTATATCAGAACAGAATTCTACAATTTCATCAATTCCAATTATAGGGGAAACCTATACAAATATCTTCTGAAAGAGGCAGCTCCTCCATACGTATTTATCACATCACAATCTGCAAACATTTTAATGTGAGCAACATAGAAATGAGGGTTGGCCTCAGTTTTTTAACCATAATGACCAGCCTCCTGATTTAAATTGAAGTGATAAGATACCCATGGCCAGTGGTTGTGCGAGTGAATGGGACCATGGATGACATGCATTTAGTAGTGGTTTGTCTCAATTGAGAAATGCTGCAACACCAGCCACCTTGTGTGCAACTGGCTTTAATCTATTGCTATTTCTAATCAAGCGCTCATAGGTACAACCAGTTATAAAAGCTGTTAAGCAAAGACATTTTGTGGTAGTTTGTGATTGTTTACTTCAGGGTGCACTAGTACTAGTAGCTGGAGGTGTTGGGGTCACATTCCGTTTTATTGTTTATAATTTGTGTATTGTCATAAATGTTATTTTGTAGCAATGAAGCAAACCAGCAGTATTGATAATTCTGAGCAAAAGAAGACTAAAACCAAGCTAAAAAAGTTCCTTACTCGCCGGCCAACAATGCAAGCAGTTCGTGAGAAGGGTTATATAAAAGGTAATGATTCATAACTGAAGTATGCTAGCGTCTAGTCAAGGGGTGCCAGAAATACAAAGGGAATCTCGTATTTCAGGGAGTTGGCCATTAATGGAGATCCAGAACCTTACTGCAGCTTTCAGACTTGTTGGTTTTCTTGCTGATTTTAAATGAGATCTAAATCACCCTGAACTAGCATGAATGAAATGAATTTAATGTTTGTCAGTATGAATCATGGTTTGGATACATTTTGCAAACATTAAAAAGATGTATATTTATTTGTTCTAGCCTTACTCAGTACAATGTATGTATTTATTTATTAATTTATATATTTTATACATGACTAATGGTATGAACATCTGTCTGATTAGAATGTTCACTGCTGTTGATTGAACGGACATGATGCAAAGTTCATCCAGATGACAACAGGCCTTCTTCAGCCAATACCATATATAAAATAGCATCCTTTCTAACATCACTTTATAGCTTTGCATTGAACTCGCTGATATCCAAGTTAACTTTACTATTCACATATATGGATTATAAACTTTGACTAAAGAGTATGGTGTCCTGTTATCTGTGGCTTACACTGGCAATGCTGCAACACAGTAGCAGGAAAATCTCTCACTGTTCTGGCTACTGTTTTTAAAACTAATTTTCATGTTTTTAATACAGTATCTCTCAATTGCATCTCTTGTAAAACTGCAGGAAAGCTGCACTAAAGTTTCAATCGAATTGCTTCTTAATTTCAGCAAAGATGTGTAAAAACTGTTAAAAAAAAAAAAAAATAAAAAATCTTCCCCTGAATTATTTTGCTTATAGTAATAGACAGTAGCACTGTGAATTTGACAGATAGGGCTTGCTCTTGCTGCAGTATCCTAATTTTAGTGCCTTGGGCAATGGATCAGCCAGAGGAAACAAAGGATTGTTTTCTAATCTTTAGAATAGTTTGATCTTGATAGGCTTGTGTCTTTTATATCAAACTGATTAACTGATGTTATGGCAATGATCAGTCATAAGCATCACTGCAAAATTTAGATAAGGAGCAGCAGTAGCTGTAACCATATTTTAAAAGTAAAATATCAGTAATCAATGTTTTTGTCCCCAACGACACATGGTCACATGATGAATTCAGTTAAAATATGATAATGTGTAGTGCACACGTTTTGTGTGATATATGGTAGGATAAGAGTGGTCGTGTTAGTCAACAGATGCAAAAAAAAAGTATTGCAGTACTCAAGCATATATATGTCTGTATGTACACACACACACACACACACACACACACACATACATACATACATACATACATACATACGGTACATACATACACACACACGCACACATATCTCCTGGCACATTCAGGATCATACCTTCTTAGGAACAGGCTGGGCTCCAGCCAAACACACACTACACAGTGTGCACCTGACAAAGAGTGATCTAGGTCACTCTAAAACATTGTTTGTTTGTTCTGCAATGTAAATAGGGAGGTCCCTTTGTGTATATATAGTTGAGCTGCCGAAGGCATTTTCTTTTCAGCAGAAATGCCCTCTAGTTACAGGGGTCTGTAGTAAAACAAATAAACTTACAATAATTTTTACACTAAAACTTTTTCCAAAATCTGGGCTGCAAGTCTTTAGCACATACTGCAGTAATACATGGCTTTGATCAGGAGAACATATCTATATTGTCAGGATAACTTTTATATGTGAATACGTGTATATTAGTAGCAGTTTAGCAATAAGGCTTTTGTAAAGGTCTTTTTGTACTACAGAACATATTTACATTGAAGAAGCCAGATCTCATTCTTCAACCAATTGAATACTCAATGGATGTTTTGTTTATTTTTGCAGATCCCGTGTTTGGATCTTCCCTTACAAGTCTTTGTCAAAGAGAAAACACTACAGTTCCTAAGTTTGTCAAGCTGTGCATTGATCATGTGGAAGCACATGGTATGTGCCTTGTCTTTTCATATTAAATGTATTAGCTTTTTGCTAAAGTGAAAGTAAACATGCCAAGATTTCGCCAGTTTAACTGTCATTATTAAATGCATGACTTTCAAAATGCAGATTAGATTTAAGACAAGTTGATTGTATAGTCCAGTGGTGGAGAACCTTTGATGCCACTTACCAGCTCCTTCCCCCGAAGTGCAGGTGCTGATGAGTGATGTCATCACATATGGGGAGGAGCGTTCCCCAGTGAGCAAGCGGTCTTTCAGCGTAGGTCGCAGATCCGACCTGAAAACTGTCAGGTCGGGTCCGCGGCCTGCACTGAAAGACTGCTCACTTGATGGGGGAATCAGAAATACCAGTGGGTGGCGATGGCGTGCATGCCCACTGATAATGTTCTATGTCCCTTGGAATTTTGGATAAATTACCTAACTGACCAGAATACTGGAGAACAGTCAGAAGCCAGCAGCTCTGATATTACCCACTTTGCATTTGGTTATTCAGAATCCTCAAACCTATCAGTCACCCCATTAAATTGGTATTTCAATTAAATTTCTGCAAAGGGTGTAAGTTCAGAGAGAAATGTAAACATGGAAAAACTTTGAAAAATTAAAGCAAGTCCCTCTGAATGCTAAAAGCACTTCATTGTCCATCCATGTAATGCAGTGTCGGACATTGGAATTGCATTAATGACACTAACAAGCAAACACTATAGCGATGCAGTGCACCTCGCCACTCAATGACTATCTCTTTAAATTCAATTTAAACTAAAAAAATGAACATTTAAATTCAGAATTCGGTTTCTAAAAAAAAAAAGGTCATTGCTTACATTTAAAAAAGTATTTTCACCTACAAATTACCTATATAATCTACACTTCCAAAAAATGTTGAAATATTTTTTATAAAGTATGTTCTTTTTATTTAAAAAATAAATGTTGGGCTAAATTAATGAATATGAATTATCTAAAGTTCTACTGAATACAGTGTGTGTGTGTGTGTGTGTATCTTTACACCCAGTGGACAAAAGGCAGCTGCAATCAGCAAAGCGTAAAATATACTTTAAGGATATCTATTGCATCTAAATAATTCTGCTTAAAATATGGTTATAATGGTTTATCCATGTTTGTTACTGACATTGTTTATACAATTTGAAAATATTGCACATTCTAGGAAAAAAAAGGTGTTCCTGTAATACTTCCATTTCATCCCTAATTATGCTGATTTCAAATGTTCAGTGTAGCTGTAGTAGACTGAGTTAGCAAATAGTCATATGGGCTAAACTACATGGTGTAAAATGGATTTTTTCAATGGTAATCTACTTCTGTCAATACAAATAATTTTACATCATAACTAAGGATAAGACTGTCAAAGATAACGTCAGTGTTTATATACATATATTATGAACATTGATCGTAGTGGGGCTTCAGTGTCCCTTTTAAAGCAATAAAATTCAAATCAGGAACTGAAATTCTAAGATAACCACTTGAGTTCTGTTTAGTTTTAAAAACCTGACTGATCACTTGATACTATCACAAGTTGCCACAAAAATTTCCATCTTGTTTGCTTTGTAGGTCTGGATATTGATGGGTTATACAGAGTCAGCGGAAACCTTGCAGTGATACAGAAGCTGAGATTTGCTGTTACACATGGTAAGGGGCAGCTTACCTTTAGCTGAATGGGGAAATGCACCAAAAATTAAACTGAAAAATTAGGTTAATTACAATGGCGTTTTTACCTTCTACGAAGAACTTTGGGGGAAAGTAGTAAAGTCTTGCAAGCGTTCTAAATATTCACAACCTAGATTATTGGCAGTTCAGCGCCCTCAGATTGTTTCCATGGCAAACATTCTGCTCAGCAGAAGTTAGTGCAGCTCATGCATCCATTTTGTACTGGATCATTTTTCTGATAATTTGATTGGAGGAGCATAATAATTGCTTCCTTCAGATTCAGGAAGCTACATGTCCACCATAACCTGCTCTAGAAAAGCCGGTAACAACAATTGCATAGAGGTTGGAAAGGCAAAAAAATATTTTCAGAATTCATGTTTTTTTTTGTTTTTTTTAATCCCAAGAACATTTGTTTAATATATTATTATTTTGTTCTCTTCACTGTTCTGTTATTCCCTATGTAATTACTGTTATCCTGCTCTTATCATCGTTTGTTGAAACTTTCACCCAACGTGCAATTTTTGTAATATTTCATTATGTTTACATTGCTAATTGTTCTGTTAATAATTGTCACTTGCAGTAAGCGGTTATTTTGCTCCCTATTGCGTATTTGAAATCTTGCATTACATTCTTTTTTTGTTACAACTTTGTAAATATGTTTAAAAAAAGAAATTCTGATCTAAATCTCCCTTAATCTTTTGGCAGATGAGAAGCTGGACTTGGATGACAGCAAATGGGAAGATATTCATGTGATTACAGGAGCACTTAAGATGTTTTTCAGAGAATTGCCTGAACCACTTTTCACCTTTAACTATTTTAATGACTTTGTTAACGCCATTAGTAAGTATTTCTTTTAGCAACTAGTCATTCATCTTTATTAGACACCTCTGCTCCAGTTTGTGTTCCCTAACTGTTTTTGTGCAACATTGTATAGCAGAAAAGATGTCAAGCACCTACTTCATGTCTTTCTTTCTTGCCTCCTGGTGCTGTGTGGACAGACTCCTGTAAGAACTATTTGAAATAACTTTAATCCACTACACCCCTACAGGTTTTTTTTTGGTTTTTTTTGGATATAAAAGTAATTTTCGATACACATTTTATTGTGTGAATTGTAACATTGACTCAAAGTACTCTGTGAAATGTCCTACACGCACAGTTAAGCACATATATTTGTACATTTTACTAACTGCTTTAATACTTTCCACTTGAGGGCACTGCACGAATACTTATAATCATTCCTTTCGATATTTGCATGTAAGCTCATAGCCAAAAAACCTCTTTCAGAACAAGAGCCCAAGCTACGTGTTCAAGCAGTCAAGGATTTAATTAAACAGTTGCCAAAGCCCAACCAGGACACAATGCAAGTACTCTTCAAACATCTCAAGCAGTAAGTATGTTATATTAGTATTTTGGGTGTTTGAATTCAGTGCCAGGCCTATTTTTACATCTTATGGCTTTAAAGTACTACTGAACTGAAACTCAAATCACCTTTCCTGTTAAACCTCTCTAATGATTTTATTATACTAAAAGACTTCAATTTGAGTTTCATTTAAAGTAATATAAGTATAGTCAAGTACAGACAGATATGAATTCTTCAGTGTTCTCAATCTTGTGCATCTCTGCAAACACAGGTCTGTCGGACTGACTCCACCGAACATCTGGTTCTTGTGGCAGTATAAATGCAGTATATCTCATCGTCTTTTTTTCTTTCTTATTCTTTAGTGTTGTTGAAACTGGAGAAAAGAACAGAATGACTTATCAAAGTTTAGCAATAGTTTTTGGGCCAACTCTTTTGAAGCCGGAAAAAGAGACTGGTAACATAGCTATTCACACAGTGTACCAGAATCAAATAGTGGAACTAATCCTACTGGAATACAACTCTATTTTTGGGCGCTAAGTCCACAATTAAAACAAACAAACAAACAATAAACTGGAATCAACCACTTTGTGACCATCTAATTTGAAAAGATGCTCTTGTGCTGCATAATTTGCCTGGTTAATCTTATTCGTGGACCAAGAAGGTATATAAATTTATCGTCTCGTGTGCTTTTTGCCCCTTTGAAAATGTGACCGTGTCTCATATGTACATAAAAAACATTGCTATCAGGTTTTTCTGTTTTTTTTTCTTTCTTTTCTTTCTCAGAATAAGGGTATAAATCTTATTCCTAACAGGGCTGCAAATATAATATAGACACTGGATTTACTGGAATAAAAAAGCTACTAATCACATTCCGTAGAAATGAACTTAAACTCACTCCTGCTGATTTGTTTGAAGCTGTGCTCGGTGCTGTATGTGGAAACTAATCACATTTGTATTGGCGACATTTCATTTTGTACATTTCTTTAAGCAAATGTGTTGATTTCATAGGCATGCAGTAAAAAACCTCCAGACATTATACTCTACTCTAGTTATTTAACAGTCTGTTGTATCTCTGCTAGCATTTCTTATTAAGAATAACTTGCTTTTTACATTATTTGTAATTTACATTATTTTACTGTCACATTGGCAGTTAGTGTAAATGGATCATTTTTCCACAAATGTACACTTTACAAAGGCACCTGCTTTAATCCATGGGGGGTCCGCAGAATCTTCTTAATCATAAGAAATAAACATCTGGAACCAGTTGGCTCAATGGCAGGAGATAATCACAATACAAAAGTCTACTGGGTAGATCACTTTAGCAAGCAGTCTTTGACTTCTTGATGTTTTTTAATTATTTAAAACATGATCGTGCTCCCTCAACTGCTGTAATTAATGTGATCCAACCCTTACTCATCTATATCCTTTTGTTTGTTCATGGGGAAGGATTTGTTAAGAAGACTTGAGTTGGAAATCCCAAGTTGTAACACGGTAAAGCAAAGTGAGGCAGAAGTCATTTACTGGAATGATTAGCTGCCATACCAGCATGCTGCAGTTAATATTGTACTTTAAAAAAAAAAGTATATTTAATGTTGAAAGAGTACAGTAATAAGATATATAACAACGCTTTGTGAAACTGATGTATTACACATTACTGTATGTTGTAGTTTTCTTTGAGCTGAACTGTCAATACACGGATGCATTCCTTCAGCTCTGAGAATTTGAAATGATTCTTTGACTAGCCCATGGATACAGGTGCATTAAAATCTTGTACGACTGGTCCATCGGTACATGTAAACATCAGTGTTTTACTAACGTTGTCATATTGTGCTATTATTTCATAAGAATAGCATGGAGTTTCTCTGGACATTTAATGCTGTACTTTTATTGATATGATCAGTCTGTGGCATTAAAGCTTTTTTTTTTTTT
>WMED01000103.1:30854-41738 GCA_019650415.1 Pipa parva
TTTTTTTTTTCTTCCCAATTCAAAGTACTTGAGATCCAAGTGAACTTTCTAACTCATTCTTTGATTTTCTTTAGACATACTGTGTGGGAAAACTAACTGTAAGCACTTTTTTAGGTTTTAAATATTTTATTTGCAGGTAAAATATTTTTAAATAACAAAACGGTACTGAAATTATTTAATGTGCTTCAAACTGTAAATCCAAAGTGGTATTTAATATGTACAGTTTATTTTTAAAATAACAGAAAAAAGCAAAAAAAAAGCAAAATAATTCCATAAATTGATGTGCCTGTTGGTTAAAGGTGCCCATGTATGATTGGAGACGTGCTTTAAAGAACAAACCAATGAAGTGGGTCATTTGGAGTATTTCTTTTACATATGAAATGAAACCACTTTTTTGTAAAATAAAATCTTGGGAAGATTTTGTTACAGGTTATATAGTCTGAATATTTTTTGTTTTTTTGTATGTATTTTTGTAGACTAACTGCTGTATGTTGTATTTCCTGTTCTCAATAAATACATACATGGTCCAGGTGTTGTTAACATTTCAGAAATGCAAAATAGTGTCTGTTGTTTTTGTTTATCCGTGTCTATTATTTTTAGGCAAAGGGAAAAAAACTAGAATATAATATTAGCATTTACCAACAGCATGTACCTAAACATTTTTTTTAACTATTTGTGTCAGCAATTGGCTTAGTATAAAGGAGTTTTATATATGTGTGCAGTTATATCATAAAGCAGTGTGCTTTATGCTGACCTTTTGGCCACATAAATTAATTTGGAATGCAGGAGATTACAGAGGGAAAGCTGACTTGTGCCCTTGTGCTAAGTAGTAAGTAGGGCAAAAATGTCCAGGGGAGGGTACCTTTTCATGGAAAACTGGCCAATACACGTCACAGACACACATTTTCTGGTGCGGGAGTTTATTAGTGCTGCCTACTCAATCATTCTGCTTCACATGAAACAACTACTGGGAAGAAAGACTTCTCACTAAGGTATAATACTGCATACTTAAAGATGTAATTTGACTATAGTTCCCTTTTAATAATAATATTGAATTCATCTGTTCATAGGAAGCAGTTTAAAGATCACAATTTTAGAATTTTTGGAATAAGCCATTTAAACACTTTATAAATTACATAGTTGAAGTTAAATTCCCATATTTTTATTGGGGTTGCAACCCTGTTCACCACAACCTGACCAGTGAGGACCCATTAAGTGTTTTTTGTATCTCCATTTACACTGCAAACTGTTCAGTTGCACTGCTCAGTGACTATTTGGTCATTGGTTTTTAAAGTTGCTTCTTCAGAATTTGCCAAATTGAAGAAAATAGTTTTCTTTGATGAACTGTGCAAATTCAGGGAAACATCCCTATTTTTATTTATGGAGTGTAAAAAAGCCACACAATGTTTCAACCATAGGTGAATCAATTGTTTACATTTTGTCAACCTTTACAACATACTACAAAATGTTAATGTACAAATAGAATTTGATACTTGTCAATAAATGATTACATGTGTATAAATGTAAGCTCTGTTCCTTACTGGGTGTGGATGATTGTGGGCAAGGCCTAATGACATAATTTGCATCACTGTGGGGGTGGGACTACACAGGTAATCAACCAATTTCATGGGCTTTGGGCCTAAAGGTTTTAGATCTGAGCCAGAGAACTTGAGGGTTTCCCCAGAAATGCAGTATTTGCTTTGCAAACTTGAATTCTCTCAGTGAAACCTGACATAAGGTGAATGTACACTTAAATGACAAAGAAAACAGAGTGACCAAGTGACATCATAAACTAGGAGTATAACACAGAAATGCAATATTTACTTAATACAGTTAGTGATATTAAAAAAAAAAAAAAAAAAAAGATGCCACTTCACTAGAGATATATTGTAGTTGTACTTGAATCACTACACAATCCCCTAATAGTCAACTGATTGCTGCACTACTTATTAAATAGAGTCTGATGCTGTTTACTTCTTAAGCAATTGAATCTGCCACGCAGGGGGTTATTCACTAAGCTGCAAATTTAACTGTTGAATTCGCAAACAGCAGATTCCCATAGCAAATCCGCGACAATTTTTTACTGTTAAGATTGTGACAATTTTCCCATAATAAAGTCACAACTGTGACAATATTATCATTATAAAATCACAACTGTGACAGTAGCAGCCTATTTCGACAACTCAGATTACACTAGGAAGAGGTTTACAGAAGCAAAACACTGTGATCATTTGAAATCTCAGCTGTTTGTGATTTTTTTCCCTCTATTGCAAAATAATACATTTCCCCAAAGTGTCTTTTTCCGCAGATAGATGAATTTCATATTTGATAAACTTTTGAGATAAATGGCAAAATTTTATTTATCTTGAGATTGTAACCTCTTTCACATCTTTTATCTTTATAACAGGCCAAAATAAAACAATATCCTAGTCCTCTGCAAATCATTAAACACTGGTATGATTAGAAGCAAGTGCCCCTGTAAGTAACATTTGGGACTGAGCCCTCTTTCCCTCAAACAATCATTCCTAAGTTATTAGAATTATTTTAAAGGTTAAGTAAACCCTGTCTATAAAGAGAGCCCCCATTTACCTATTATCAAGCAATATAAGGATTAAGAAACTACTGACTCTCCTCTTAATTCCGCAGAGCTCAATATCCTCCTGTAACTGCTTTCTTTCTCTGAATGAGTTCCTTGCTGTGTGTAGCCACACCCCCTCCTTTCCTTAACTTCCTCTCTCTGCAGCTGACCACAGTTTTGATCTGAGCATGCTCAGGGTTAGGAACAGGCATTTTAGATAAGGGGGAGGCAGAGGGATTCCACACAAGACTGAGTTGTCTGAATAGTGAATGATGTCACTTGAGGGCGCGGCTTCTAAGCACTACACAGAAAGAGTCTGCACAGAAAGAGAAGGGGAACAGGACTGTTCAAACACAAGGCAATCAATACAGATACCAAAATCATTTTTATATTTTAATGTTTAAGTTGGCTTTCTAGAAGTATACACGTCAAATATAGATAATGTTTTATTCAAACATTACATACCCTTTAATATCACATTACCTATTTAGAGATTTAATTTAAACCCTCCATAAATAAATGTTTGCCGGTCATGTAAAAGTGCAGTTTTCTATGTTCTGTTTAATTATATAAAACACATGGAAACATTTTTGTCATTTATTCAACAAAAAATACAGCAGTGTATGGATTCATGTACATTCTGTAAAATATTATGTTACGGAGTCAGTTTGTCAGTGGAATAAATTTTCTCCTCAGTTTCACAAATGAGTCGGTATCACACTGTAATAAGAGTATTTTATAATAATGGGAATGATGTCACAGACCCTGCTGCCCTATAAAAGCTCTCCGCTGCAGTAAGTAGAGCCAGTTGAGGATCACATGGCCTGCCAGAAGAACTTATGCTTAAAGTCCTGAGAGAAGGGCTGTTTCTACTAAAGGAAGCTACTGAGTTATAGTCCCTTTGGTGGTAGATAGGGTGCTACCATGTAAGAGGTGTAGAGTATATACTGTGTAGACTAGGGGTGGGCAAACTACGGCCCATGGGCATCTTTGGCCTGACCCTTCTGCCAACGTTGGGTGAAAGGGCCGGGCTGTGGGGTAGGCAGCCATGCTCACCCTCTTCCTTCCTGTCCCGGCTCAGGCTGATCTAGTGCTTAGCCTTAGCTCTACAGCGTTCCTCTCACAGGAAACTGACTTTCAACTCCCTGTGAGAGAGGAATGCTGTAGTGCTAAGGCTAAGCACTAGATCAGAAGGAGGTAAGACAGGGAACAGGTAGGGGCAGGGAGAAGGAGGGGGCAAGCACCAAGATAGAGCTCCCACTCCTTCAGAGGGCAGGAAGTAGGAAGGAGGGAGCAGCACAGTTTGTTATGGTCTATGACATATACTATACAGCAAGGGTGGGCAATTAATTTTATATTTTTTCATGGGGCCAGGTGAAATTGGAAAGAATATTAGTCTGGCCCTCTAAAACCATTCCAATTTCTCATGTGGCCCCCATGGGAAAATTAATTGCCCACCCTTGGTATAGATAGTAAGGGCTCTCCCCAAAGGATTGAAGATGGAAATTTCTCACCTCATCTAGTGGTACAGTTTACTACCACTGGTAAATCCTATAAAAGCGGTAAACCTCTGCCTAAACCCTCTACTAAAATTGTTGGGACAATTTTATGTTATGTTTAACTATGTTAAACAAATCCTCTTTGAACCAAGTATTTTTGAGAACTGTGCTATTCTAATTTGTTCTAATGTTTGTTCCATATTACTATATATATATATTTTTTTTTAAGGGTTGCTTGTGACCATAACGTGTATTTCCACAGTTTCCCATCTGGAAAGCCGGATCCCATACCACAAAATATGTCTGAGTGAGAAAGAAATTGTGTACTGGTCCTTTTTAGAAGGTTGCATTAATGACAGTGGTTAACCAGAAACCCATTAATCACATATTTACATATGCAATTCGTTTTTTAGGAATGTACTATTAACTCTCTTGGCGTCTATTACATTTTGGAAAATATCTTGGCTTCTATTTTATTATGGAAATGTGAATATTGGTATCGATGCATGAATTGCTTAATTAAAAAGGGGTGAAATGTATTTTATCAATTTTTATCTAAATTTGTCAGAAAAGCAAGGGGAAGCATATTCAGATAAGAAATTTAAATAAAGAGCAGTAATGGCTGTGAAAGATGCCCGATTTAAAGCGAAATTTAAAGTGCACCTGTCACCTCAAAACACTAATACTAATTTAGGTTGTACTAATGAAATAAATGTTCTGTAAATATATATGTATTTAAAAAATGTACCTTTAAATCGCATTTCCCTATATCAGTGGTTCTCAACCTTTTTATTGCCGTGACCCTTTAGTATAATTCCCCGTGATTTGGCGACCCCCATTTATTAATTATTATTGGGCAACCCCATTTAATCCTTATATTTCCAATGGTCTTAGGCGATTCCAGGCAAATCATCATTCGACCCCAAATGGTTTCGCGACCCACAGGTTGAGAACCACTGCCCTATATCATTTTCACTATTAGCCTGCCTTTTCTTTCCTGGGTCGAGTGATGATGATTGACATTATAGCTCCTCTAATCAGATCCCTGCTAGATCGTGATTTAAGGGATCTGATTAGTGGAGCTATAATATCACTCATTATTTAGCCCCACCCTCCCGACATTCAGGGAAGATGACCGGGAGAAATGCTGTTTAAAGATACATTTTTTTAAAATACATATATATTTACAAAATGTTTATTTCATTAGTACAACCCAAATTGGTATTAATTTTGAGGTGACAGGTGCACTTTAATAAAGTCAGAAAGACCCCTCTCAGTCTTTCTGAGTTTATTACGGCTTTTTGATCTTGAAAAATCGAGATGGAAAAAAATTACGTGATAATCTTGTGAGAACAATGAGCTCGCGCGATAAACTCGGAAAGACCGAGAGCAGTCTTTCCGACTTTATTAAATTTTGCCCATTTAAGACTAATTATGCTTATGGTATCTGAGTTAGCTAATAGTACCAGCAGTAGTATATACAGGGGAATAATTCAGGATCTGGTTTTTGTTTCACCAGCATAGTATCTGGTTTGGGAATTTATAATATTAGAAAAGTGTTTAAGAAATTGCCCCATCCAATATTTCTATTAGTAAGGAATAAATGTGCTGTTTAATGTTCAGTTTCAGCTGTGTCTGACAAAGGAAAAATATGGACTATATTATTGAAGAGCTTGCAATACATGTTCAGTGCAGGTTAATTGTTTATTGATAGCTAAGAAGAGTATCGAAATGAAATGGCCTTTAATTGTAGCTTTGTGGGTTGTCAATCATTAACAGGAGGAGGTGTATTCTTGGAAGTAATGAATAAGTTCCTGGTAGATATATTCAATACACTGATCATTTGGAAGATATTTGTATAGGCGTCATCTTTATATTTTTCTTATTGGACAGCAGTGGTTTCCTCTGTAGCATTCCTCTATCTAGGCATATAAACCATATGGATTCCTATTGATTGTGAGCAAAATCCATAAATTGTGCTGGTTCGCTGAGAATGTCTGAGCCAATGCATGAAATGTAACTGTTTTCACTAAATAAATGTAGAAAATGAAATGATTTGGGAGCACATTAAGCTATGAAGAATGTGGTGAGAGCATTCATTGGTGAATCCTGGTGGAAATTCTTACACTATGATAAGGTTTTGAGGTTGAAACAACAGTGACAGTGTTGGCTGTCTGATCCACAGGATGATTATAACATTTTATTCACCATGTGTGCAAATAATAAAGCTAGACATAAAATATAAAGCTGGACATATAAAGCTGATGGGTGTGCAAGAGGAGTCGTATCAGGTGTCTAAATATCGGTCCATATAAAAATGCTATGGACCGAATTATTGGTCACATTAGTTAGCTTGGTCTGGCATAAGTAGCAATTGTTGTTCCTAGGCAGTAGATCATTATATAATATAATCACAGTGTCTGATTTAACCTAGGCTTTGCTTACAGGGTACCTTCTGAGCTCTCTGCTTTAAAGTCCAGAGTTCTATAGACATAAACATGTGGTGTTCCTGTCAATATTTGGGAATGGTGTTATAGTAGTGTACTGAGGTGTGGTACATGATTTGTTGTATCACTTATGTTAGAGGTTGCACTTGCCACTTTGGTGTGTGGGTTTTCAAGTTAGGTAGTCTTCTATCAGTTTTAATTGTATGGAATACGGGTGGCCGTCAAAATAAGAATTACATTGTTTTCACTATTCATATGACAATAAATTCTTGACTAATATGACTTGTGCTATTACCACTGTTATTTGTCAGCTTATTTGATCAATTGCTGTGAATAAAAATGGGGTTTAACATACCCGGCCTTGTAGTACACCGAAGGGTATCCTCCTATAAGATAGGGTGGGAACTGATAAGTTAGTAATTATGGATAATTTCTGCCTTATTACACCCTTAAAAGTGCTATTCGCTCTTATTTGTGGTCCTGCAGTGCCACCTATTGGCAGAAAGAGGGATATGTTCTGGTTTTAGTTTAATACATAGAGGTTGCTTGCGGAAATATGTAAAAATTCAGGGGAGGGAATACTTTTGTCTGGAAATATAAAAAGACCCTTGACACAGAATCTGGGGTCTTCTGGGCAATGGGAATAACAAAGCCATAAGTAAATTGCCATGTAGTCTTGGGAGTATTCTATGCCAATGGGAATAATGGGACCCTACCTTTCAGAGGAGATGTATCCTAATGAAAGATAAGGAACTCAAATCCGTATTTTAATGTATGGATTTTCTGCTTAAAGATTTGGATACATATATGTTCCTGTACTGATGCCACTGAATCTTGATATGTTGATGTCTGTAAGCCGAAAAGACGAGTAAACTTGTTTGATCGTTCACCTGTCTTGCCTTGGAAGTGTTATTTCATGGGAATGGGACTATGTCTAGAACCAGAAGGTAAAGGGGGCACATCCTACATTTTCAGACTATAAAATTTTTTTTCCTTTCCATTTTTCATCCTACTGTTCACTGTAACGGTTCCCATGGGATGTTAGGCATTCACTATGGCCTGTGACAGGACTTTACAACAACATCCTTAGGTGGGACCTTATAAAATGGCGTCACGAACAGGATGTGCCTCCTCCACCTTGTTAGGAAAATCGCCATTTTTCCCACCTTTTTAAACACCTTCTTCCCAGAATCCTCAGGGAGAAAAGCTTTTCCCGGGCAAAGGGGGGTGACTGACCAGTGATAGAAGAGTAAACGGGCAGGCTGACACCAGAATGAGAGACTCCTCCAATGCCAAATAAAAAGTCTGGGAACTGCGTGAGAGGGGAACAAAACGGAGTTATGGAGGTGTAAACTATGGTGTGAATTATCCCTAAGACATAGAAACTAAGCCATGGCTGCTGAACGAGAGGTGTTGGAAGCCACTAAGCAGATGGACCCAAAAGAACCAGAGGACACTATCCTCCGAGAACGACAGGTGAGGAGAAAGGCGACAGGTCACCAGTTCATGTTGGTGATGCCCTTGGCCAAGGTGGCAGCCCCTGGCATCCTGCCCTACCTAATGTTTTCCTGTGCAGAGTGTGGGGTTGTAAAGGAGCTTAAAAAACTGAGGGCCAGTGAGAAATGCATCCTGTGCGGTACCAGCTACTTTCTGGCCCTGGCTAGCAACCCAGATGCGGAGTCTGGAAGGGAGGGAGGGAAAGTGTTTCCATTTATGAACATTGTGGAGGCTGTCCTACTATACCTCCTTTGAGGGGACAACATACTCATACCTAACCGATTCCTAGAGGCCTGGGACTATTGTTGCTTGCCTCTCCTGGACTACCTACTCCTTTTGTCATTGGACTCTGGGTGGGGGGAAGCTCAGACAAAGAGTTCTGCAGTTAAGTTTTTTTCTTCTCAGTTACCAGTTTCAAAGTGTTATTATTACCGTGGGGGTAGTCACGTAAAAGCTGCTCTATCCTCCAATCCTGAGCATTTCATAGGAGCACTAATGTGAATTTAACATGTGCTATAATTTTTGATTTTATGGTTTAAGCTCGACTACAGTGTATAAGTAAATATGCTATAGGGTAGACCAGGTTGACAATCCTAGTAAAGCGGCTGAGCTCACTTTTAAAGGAAAATGTGTTGTATAGGATGGTGATTATTGAGTTTCTTGAAGGGTTGATTAAGGTGATAGTGGAGCATGGTAATTTCTGTGTATGGGGCTGATTTCTCCAAACGTTATGGGATAATGGAGTTTTCATATAGCTGTGGTATTGTCCCAATACCTGGTAAGCTCCATCAGGCAAGTAGGGATGTCCCATACCATGAGTCATAGTGGAAAGATATTAAAATCACCTGACCAATTTCGCTATTCTCAGGTACCTCTAAGAGTGAATAAGACCCATTGTCATAGATGGTACGTTAGCAAGTCCCACTCGGAGGAGCCTATAATTCCTAGATGTAACCCCAAGGGTGAGTATACAGTAGGTGTGAGGTTCCGCCTCAGCCCGGTGCATTTTGCAGTGACTTACAAGTCGCAGGTGCCTCGTGTGGAGGTTCTGCCCCACTGAGGCCGTGGCATTGCATCCTCCTTAGAAAGGGAAATATTGCACCCATGTAGTGATAATTCACTCTAGAGTGGGGTTCTAAGCCGGGGACGGCTTATGAAAAAGTAGGGAGGTGTGTAGTATACCGGAGGGTATGCTCCTATAAGATAGGATGGGAACTGATAAGTTAGTAATTATGGATCATTTCTGCCTTATTACACCCTTAAAAGTGCTATTTGCTCTTATTTGTGGTCCTGCAGTGCCACCTATGGGCAGAAAGAGGGATATGTTCTGGTTTTAGTTTAATATATAGAGGTTGCTTGAGGAAATATATAAAAATTCAGGGGAGGGAATAGTTTCATCTGGAAATATAAAAAGGCCCTTGACACAGAATATGGGGTCTCCTGGACAATGGGAATAACAAAGCCGTAAGTAAATTGCCATGTAGTCTTGGGAGTATTCTATGCCACTGGGAATAATGGGACCCTACCTTTCAGGGGAGATGTATCCTAATGAAAGATATGGGACTCAAATCTGTATTTTTAAAGTATGAATTTTCTGCTTAAAGATTTGGATACATATATGTTCCTGTACTGATGCCACTGAATCTTGATATGTTGATGTCTGTAAGCCAAAAGGACGAGGAAACTTGTTTGATCGTTCACCTGTCTTGCCTTGGAAGTGTTATTTCGTGGGAATGGGACTATGTCTAGAACCAGAAGGTAAAGGGGGCACATCCTACATTTTAAGACTATAAAAAGTTTTTTCCTTTCCATTTTTCATCCTACCGTTCACTGTAACGGTTCCCATGGGGTGTTAGGCATTCACTATGGCCTGTGACAGGACTTTACAATGACACCCTGGGGTGGGACCTTACAGCCTTTCAAACATTTGTCTGTTTTTGTTTCTCTTCCGACTGGCTGTCTTCAAACTAAGAAATATGAAATAATACTATTTTGACAAAATGTGTCAAGGAAATACATTTCATGTATGATGTATTCATTATTCAATTGTTGGCAAGCTTAAAGGAGAACTATAGTCAAATTACAGCTTTACATATGCAGTACTATACCTTAGTGAGAAGTGTTTCTCCCCAGTAGATATTTCATGTGATGCAGAATGATTGAGTAGGCAGCACTGATAAACTCCTGCACCAGTGTGATGTGTACTGGCCAGTTTTCCATGAAAAGGTACCCTCCCCCAGACATTTTTGCCCTACTAACTACTTAGTACATGTGCACAAGTTAGCTTTCCCTCTGTAATCTCCTGCATTCCAACTTAATTTATGCAGCCAAAAGGTCAGCACACAGCTTAGCCAATAGCAGTCAGGCAGCTTTTTCTTCTCATGCAGAACAGAAAGGAGAGGCGGAGGAAAATGTCAGCTCTCAGGAAAACTAATTAAGGGAAACAAATTAGTTTAGTATTATTTCTTTCCTTAAACTTTTTTTTAACTATTTGTGTCAGCAATTGGATAAGTATAAAGGAGTTTTATATGTATGTGTGCAGTTATATCAGCACTATAGTGCCCCTTTAAGTGCTGTTGTGGATTACTGTTAAGCCAAGTCTGTGCCCCCTATTCATTAAATACAGTAAGTAATGCCTCTCTACTTGCTTTTATAAGATTTATTATTAACGCACATAATA
Organism: Pipa parva; assembly: GCA_019650415.1. Taxonomy (NCBI): domain Eukaryota; kingdom Metazoa; phylum Chordata; class Amphibia; order Anura; family Pipidae; genus Pipa; species Pipa parva. The sequence continues at coordinate 41,556 of WMED01000103.1, forward strand.
AACCAAAGTCACATAAGAAAATGAGGATCTTACCATGAACCCCACCTGCTCTAGACTTAGCCTGGAACACATGGCACAGAACGCTTTAAACATGAAACCAACTCGCTTGCTTTGACCTTCTACACAATTTCTAGAATCGAGTGCAGGTCTCTTTGATTCACAAACTTGTAATGAGATGTGACT
>WMED01000104.1:0-45180 GCA_019650415.1 Pipa parva
ATGATTTGCTTTCAGAGATGTCACAGTAAACTCAGGGTTTCTAAGTGTAGGAGTTGTATGGGGTCTGTACCACTGTTGTGTGTCGTCTTCTTCTTCTTTCATTTCTAGAACATAGCCCAAAATGTCAGCACCTCCATCATACAGTGGTTTAGACCATGCCAAACTGATACTTGTCTTGGTAGTATCCACAACACGTGGAGCAGAAGGAGCAGCTGGAGTATCTAAAGAAACAACAAATAATATTTTACCACTGTTGTATTTCGCTTATGTATATACATAAGTATAACGTCATGAATTTCATTCATAGAAGTAGTTCTTATTTAATTTTATTGGGAAGGAAAGCATATTTGAAAGTTATTTTAGCCTTTTCCACCTGTTTGACATTGTTTCATACATAATATGACAAGTTGATTTTACAGATAATTGCAGTTAATTTCAATTAAGCTTGCATTGTTTTTGCTTTATTTTATAATAATTTTTCATTTTTATTTTGATAATATTATTTGCAATGTAAAAAATATTAAGAACATAAGACACTTACAGGTAGGTTCTCTGCAGAGTACATATAGGGAGGAGTCACTTGGTTCACTGTTTCCAGCAGCATTGACTGCGCTGACACGGAATTGGTATTCACTTCCTTCCAATAAACCTGTGACTTTCAATCTTGTATCATAAATGGTGTAATCTTTGTTAACTCTTGTCCACCTAACACTCTTTTTCTCACGTTTATCAACAATGTAAGTGCTGATTTCACTTCCACCATCAGATTCAGGTTTAAGCCACTGAATAATGACATGGTCCTTGCCAATACCAACAGCTTCAGGTGCACCAGGTGGTGATGGAATTGCTGTAAAATATATAGAATATAGTTTCAGAACCTTTTTTATGCAGAAATACAGTTTTGAATCCATTAAAGTCAAAGTGTGAATAATGCAATTAGAACTTACTGAAAGAGTTCCTTGCAATAATAGATTCTGATTCCAGAGGTACACCTGGTCCATACTTATTGACTGCTCTCACACGGAAAATATACTCATTGTTCTTTATCAGTCTTGTCACATTGCATGAAAGAGTCTGGCACTCTGGTTCTACAATTACCCAGTTCAATCTACTGGTTTCACGTCTCTCTACGATGTAGTGAGTAATGGTTGAACCTCCATCTTCTTGAGGTGCATTCCACGCTAGAGTGCACTTTTCATCTGTTACTCTACTGATGGTAAGTTTACCAGCACAAGGGCCAGGTGAATCTACAAGGAAAGCAATGATATTCAATATTGTACAAAAAAAATATATTCGGTATGCTATAGCAAATGAAAAACTAACACCTACCAAGTACTTTAACAAGAACTGAGACTGATTTTGTTCCACTTGCATTCTTAACAGTTAAAGTATATTTTCCTGTGTCTCCCCTGTCACAGAATTTGATGATAGCAACAGCTCGTTTACTTGTGTACTGAAGAGAGATCTTTTCACACATTTCCAGCTCTTTATCACTTTTAGACCAGAAAACCTTTGGTTCTGGTTTGCCTCCAATAGAGGCATCCAGGACAAGATCAGATCCAGCTCTTATAGTTACAACATCTCCTTGTAGTCTGCTGTCAAGTTCAGCTTTAGGAGGTGCTGGGGTAAAGAAAAAAAAAGGAAAAATCAGACTACTTAGTACAGAAAGGTATATATAAACATGCACTTTATATTATTTAATAATCAAGTCAAATCAAATGGCTAATATGTACTGTGGATATTGTAATTACAAAGTAATATTTTATATTAGTAAGATATACTGTAAGACTACTTACAATATTCATCTTTGCAGGTGACAGGACCAGTTGACTGTGATGGAGCACTGATAACACCAGAAGCATTTTTGGCAAGCACACGGAATTCATAAACCTCTTCTTCACCAAGAGCAGTAACAGTAAAGAAGTTTTCTGAAACAGTAGTATAGTTGCATTTCAGCCAGCGACCATCTCCCGTTTCAGTATATGGTTTACGTTCCACAATGTATCCAACAACTTTACTGCCCCCATCATAAAGTGGAGCAGTCCAGCTAAGTGATACAGAAGATCTTGTGACATCTGTGACTTCTGGTTTTCCAGGAGGATCTAAAAAACAACAAAATGTTGCATTTTTATATAAAAGAACTTGGCCACAAGCTAGCACAACATGGGTTTCACTCTAAAGCAAAAAAACACTTATTTGAGTATTAACTAAAACTCTCTACTTCAGCTTATCTTGGAATTAGGTTTTGTAGTGATACTGAATCTTACAGTCCACACAACTTCATAATAAAAGAATGTTAAAATAAAATGGGTAAATCAGTCCATAAATTTTTAAACAGTTTGAATTGAGTTAAACATGTACTTACCAACTGGATTTATAGCCATCACAGGTCTTGATGCTTCACTGGCTTTACTTACACCAGCTGCATTAAGAGCATATACTCTGAATTGGTACTCAAGGCCTTCTACCAATCCTGACACTTTATAATTGCATTCCAAGCAAGGAAGTTTGTTATCTTTCACCCATAAGATAGTGTTTCGTTCTTTCTTTTCAATCCAATATCCAGAAACTTTGCTTCCACCATCATGATATGGTTCCTCCCACTTGATGCCTATGGCGCTGCTGGATACGGAATATACTTCTGGCCGAGTTGGGGGACTTGGTGGCACTGATAATTGAAAAAACAAAAAAGACATTTGATAGGTTTGCTTTCAACATCAAGCACATTAATTTGGCCAAAATTGAAAGTCAGAAAATTAGAAAAACAACAAATTGGTCTCTTACCAAATGGATGTTCGGCAACAATGGGTGAAGATTCAATAGGTTTGCTGACTCCAAATCTGTTTTCTGCACTGACTCGGAAAGTGTACTCCATATATTTTGTAAGATGGGTGACTTTAATTTGTGTGCGTTTCACACTAGAGTTAATAAGTTGCCAGGCTGTTGTACCAGATTCACGTCTTTCAACAATATAGTTGGTAATTTCAGTTCCTCCATCATCTTCAGGCTCTGCCCATGTCAGGACACATGACTCAGCAGATATAGAAGAAACCTCTATGGGCCCTGTGACTGAACCTGGTCTTCCAATAACAGTTACTGTGACAGTAAATGTCTTCACACCAGCTGAATTTTCAAGTGTCAAATAATATCTTCCAGAGTCACCTCTCATGCTGTCCTTTACTGTCAGTGTTGTCCTGTCTTTTGTTGTTTTAATGTTTACTCTGTCTGTTTCCTTGAGTCTCATTTCTTCCAGTTTCCATGTTACTTTTGGCACTGGTCGACCACTAATTGGAATATCAATTGTGAAATTGCTTCCAGTCTTACATGTAATATGCTGTCTAGTTATTCCACTCAGATCTGCTGTTGGTTCAATTTGAGGCTCTTTAATAATTACAGATGAAAAGGCTTCTCTTGGCTCACTGTAACCGGCATCATTCTTTGCACGCACACGGAAGTCATATTCTGTATTTTCAGTGAGGTTATTAATTGTCAGAGTCAAAAGTTTTGTTTGTCCAGCTTCAATCCAATGGTCTGATGATTTTTGTTTCATTTCAATTAGGTACGAAGTGATGCGACTTCCACCATCATGGTCTGGCTTAAGCCAAGCTAAAGTCACAGATGATTTGCTTGTGTCAATGACATCTAATCTCTTTGGTGGTGCTGGCTCTTCAGTAGCTACAATTGGTTCAAGAGTTTCATAAGGTTCACCAATTCCATATTCATTTTCTGCTGAAACTCTAAAGAAATATGGCAAACCTTCGCCAAGATCCGATACCTTGATGATCTGTCGAGTGCATTTTTCACTAACCACTTGCCAGCTGCGACGGCTTGCTTCACGCCTCTCCACTACATAATGGTGAATACGAGCACCACCATCATTGATTGGTGCATCCCACAATAATGTGATAGAGCCTCTGGTTACATCCTTGAAAGTAATAGGACCTGGAGGACCAGGGGAGTCCAGAACTTTCACAGTGAATGTAATAGACTTACTTCCACTGTTATTTTCTACTGTAAAGGTGTATTTACCAGCATCATATCTGTTGCAGTCCTCTACAGTTAATGTACTGAATGAATCTGTTGTTTGAATATCAGCTCTCAGGCTAAGATCAGAGTCTGCTTTTGTCCAGATAGCTGTTGGAGTAGGTCTTCCTTTGAAAGCAATGAACAGACGTATGCTTGCTCCAGCTCTAACGATGTGAGTCTGTTTGAAGTTGGCATCAATATCAATTTCAGGAGAAGTCAGTCTGTCTGCAGTTTGTACTGTAGCTGGTACTTCACAGCTGTCTCCTTTCCCTGCACCATTGATTGCAGAAACTCTAAACTTGTAATCTTGTCCTGCCTCAAGATCAACAACGGTATACTTTGTAGCAACAACAGCTTCTGCATTGACTTTGTGCCATTCACCAAGATCAGCCCTGCACATTTCAATAATATACCCAATGACCTCCATGCCACCATCATAGGCTGGTTTTGTCCATTCTAAAGACACTGATGTTCTAGTTGTATCTGTTACTTTGACAATGCTAGGGGCACTTGGGGGATTAACAGGCTCTTTGCATTTTATAAGCCTTGATATTCCACTTGCCTCTCCCACTCCAGCTTCATTTTCAGCCATAACACGGAACTCATACTCATTTCCTTCAATCAGACCAGTAACTCTGTATCTAGTTTCAGTTATTGGTTTCTTGCTAGATACTTTGACCCATCGGAGACTCTTTTTCTCCCTTCTTTCTAGAATGTAATGCTTTATTTCATTTCCTCCATCTGATTTTGGCCTTTCCCAAGTGAGTGTAATACTATCTCCAGTTACATGAGTAGAATCAGGTACACCAGGTGCATCTGGAACAGCTGTTAAAAAAATTAAAAAGTAAATTTAGTGTCTTTGACAGTTTAAAATTAGCATTTTATCTCAACTGTGAATATACTTACTGTATTGTATTTGTGCAATGACTGGCTCTGAATCAAGTGGTTTGCCAACACCAAACTTATTTGCTGCAGAAATACGGAACTGGTACTCATTGCCCTTTATTAATTTTGTAACAGTAAATGAACAGGCTTCGCAATTGTCATCAATCAGTGCCCAGGATAATCTACTTGTTTCTCGTTTTTCAATTACATAGTGAGTTATAGCAGCACAGCCATCATTAGCTGGTGGTTCCCACCACAGGGTTAACTTTTCTCCACTTATGTTACTGAATCTTATAGGACCTCCGACTTGTCCTGGTGTATCTGTAAGATACAATATAACATAGTAAATATATAGTAAAATATACATACTACTGCAAGAACAGAACAAAAATCTGTAATCAATTATAAAACCAAAATTCTTTTACTTTTAAATCTGTACATTCCCAAATGATTTATTACTATTTTATTAAAAGTTCTACAACATTGCTGATAGCTATTTTATGACATACTGAAAAATAGTTTATGTGTTAATATAGCATATTAGGAATATATATATAAATTATACCTTGCACTCTTATTGTCATGTCAGCCTTTTTGGTGCCTGAAGAATTCTTTGCTTCGACAGTGTATACACCACGATGGTCACGAGTGGCATCTCTTACAAAGATAGTGCTGTAACCAATTGCACTGTTAATTTCAATAGCAAGTTTCTTATCAATCTCTTTTCCATCCTTGAGCCAAGTTACTTGAGGGACTGGACGTCCTTTAATCAATGCTTTAACCCTTATGCTTTCTCCAGCTTTGACAGTAAGCCCTTCAAAATGTTCAGGCCCAAACTCAATTGTTGGAGAAACTGGCAAAAAAAAAAAAAAAAAATAACATGTTAAAAAAAAAATCAGCATTCTCTGCCCTGAGTTCTAGGGATATATAATGGATTCAATATCTGTGACCTTTCTATGATGAAGAATAGGTGATCAGAAATTCTAACTTGTTATTCACTAATTTATCAAAATGAATACTCACTACTTTCATCTCTAGTCATAATGTATCCAGAAGACTGGGATGGTGGGCTGATTGTTCCAACAGCATTCCTTGCAATTATTCTAAATTCATAGCGATCACCAGGACTAAGTCCAGTTACTGTATATTGGCATTCAGAAACATCAGTAAAGTTGCATCTAAGCCAGCGATCATTTCCTTGACGTTTCTCAATACTGTAAGCCACAATTTTACTACCACCATCACGCAAAGGAGGTGTCCATTTGAGGGTAACAGTTTCCCTAGTGACATCTATATAATCAGGAGTGCCAGGGGGATCTAAAAAAAAAGAATATTAGAATATAACGACATATTCAATATCAAGTATCAAAATATTTCAAAATACAGTTAATATTGTTAAAATACTTACCAACAGGAGAGACTGCCAGTGTAAACTTGCTAGGCTCACTGACAGGGCTAAGGCCAGCATTGTTTTCAGCAAATACACGGAACTGGTAGTCCAATCCCTCAATAAGTCCAGTTATTCTGTATTCCCGATTGGAGACTGGTGAGGTGTTAACTTTCTGCCACAAGATGCTGTTTCTTTCTTTCTTCTCAACATGAAATCCAGTGACTTCTGAGCCCCCATCATAAACTGGTGCATCCCATGAGATTGTCATTCCATCTGAAGTAACATTGTAAACAACTGGTTTGCCTGGTGGGCCTGGTGGTCTAAACTGGTGTTTAGCAATAATATCTGAAGAGTTCAGTGGTGGACTTACTCCATATCTGTTTTCAGCTTTCACTCTAAACTGGTATTCTGTTCCTTTAACAAGATTTGGAATTTTAAATGTTGTTCTGGCAACACTGGAACATACCATTTTCCAGTTAGTCTGAGATGTTTCGCGTTTCTCTATGCTATAAGAAGTAATCTCACTTCCACCATCATCTTCTGGAGCATCCCAAGAAATAATAACATTATCAGCTCTGATTTCATCAAATCTTATTGGACCTTTTGGTTTAGATGGAGGACCAAGGGTTATGACAGTTATTGTATATGACTTACGAGAAACTGCGTTATCAAGAATCACTGTATATTTGCCACCATTCTCCTTCTTGACATTTTTGATATTAAGACTTAATTTTGATTCAGTTTTCTTAAATCTCACTTGTTCACTTTCTTTAAGAGGAATATTATCCTTCAACCAAGAAATAGTTGGTCTAGGTTTTCCTTTGTATGGTAGTTCAATGTGTACGTTGTGTCCAATACGTACAGTGATTTGTCCTCCAAGAATTTCAGAGATGTCAGCTTCTGGTGTTATAACATGATCTTTGACTGTAATAGGTCCAATTGTTACCCCGTCACTCAATCCTTTTTCATTTTTAGCTGAAACTCTAAAATCCATGACTGAAAGCTCCTTAAGTTTAGATACTTCAAATTCACAAGATTTACTGACTGCAGCATGAGTCCATTCTTGAGTATCCTTTAGTTTAGTTTCAATTATATATTCAGTGATGATACTGCCACCATCATAGTCTGGTTTGGTCCATGAAAGAGTAACAGATGTTTTTGTGGAATCCTTCATGATTAAATCTCTTATAGGTCCTGGAACTTCAGATGCTTTCACAGCTTCTGCAGTTTCAGCTGGCTCTCCCAGTCCATTTTCATTTTCTGCGATCACTCGGAAGAAATATGCAGTCTTCTCTGACAGGTTGGTTATCTTGAATGATGTTTGAGAACATTTAGTTGTAATAGCTGCCCAAGCTCTCTTGGTAGCATCACGCTTTTCAATAACATAGTTGTTGACTTCAGATCCTCCATTAATAAGAGGAGGTTCCCATACCAGAGTTACAGTTCCACGAGAAACATTCTTGATTTGCAATTTTTGACATTCTGATGGTGTATCAAGCACTTTGACAGTAACAAATGTAGATTTTGGATGCCCAACACCATTTTCAATAGTAAGGACATACTTTCCTGTATCATGACGGGTAACTTGAGGAATATCAACTAATGTTGATGATTCTGTGTTGTGTATATTATATCTTGGGTCATTACTAATGTTTTTCTCTCCTTTTCGCCATGTTACTATTGGTGTAGGTCTGCCTTTGAATGGAATCATTATTTGCACATCTTCACCAGCCTTGGCTACAATGGAAGTTCTGAGAGCAACATCAAGATCAATCTCTGGCTCCTCTGTAGAAACAAATACAAATTTTCAAATTACAATATATTCACATAATGAAAATGTATTTAAAAACAGATACCTAAAACTTGACATTTACCAAGTATGTCTTTAGCTTGAGCAGGCTCTGTCATCTCAATAGGTTCTCCTTTACCGGCACTATTAACAGCAGATACACGGAAGTAGTAATTAATGCCCGGTTTAAGTAGGGAGACAACAAATTCAGTTGTTCTCACTTCGCCTTTAGCACTAACAACAGTCCATTCCTCAGAATCTGCTTCTTTGGATTCTACCACATAACTTGTAATAGCGCTTCCTCCATCATAGACAGGTTTTGTCCAGTTAAGAGTGACAGATGACTTGGTGCTATCAACTATCTTGAGTTTGGTTGGTTGTCCAGGCTTATCTGCAGAGAGATACGATTTATAGGTCAGCTTAACAAAACAAATGTATGTTGGAGTGCTTCAAGAACATTTGCAAAGAATAAATAGATGCATGTATTCATATACCTATAGGATCTTCAGCTTTGTAGAAGTCAGATGCATCTGAGAATGGTCCTTCACCAGCTGCATTGAAAGCACAGACTCGATACTGATATTCACTCCCTTCTGTAAGCCCAATTACTTTTTGTCTTATGTCACGGATGGATCCCTTAATAACCTTAAACCATCTTAGGCTCTTCTTATCACGCTTCTCTAGGTAATATCCATTGATGTCACTTCCACCATCAACAGTTGGTCTACTCCATGTGACGGTCATTGTATTCTTGGTTATCATTGCAACTTCAGGAACACTTGGTGGCCCAGGTGTCACTAAACAAAAATCAGAATATATAAATATGTATTTATCTCTCTCTCACTATCTCTTTATATATATATATATATATATATATATATGTATGTGTGTGTATAGAAGTAGTAATATTTGTATTTTGTGTTACCTACCAAAGGCATTTTTAGCTACTACTGGATCAGATTCCAAAGGATCTCCAATTCCATATTTGTTTACTCCTCTGACACGGAATATATACTCATTTCCTTTAATTAGTTTGGTTACAGTTATAAGACATTCTTCATGCTTTTCTGATACCAGAGACCACACAACTCTACTTGTTTCACGCTTTTCCACAATGTAATGGGTCACAGCTGCACCTCCATCATCTGGAGGTGGCTCCCACATGAGAGTGATCTTTTCAGCTGTGACGGTTTTAAACTGAATAGGTCCTCCAGGTGGCCCAGGTTTGTCTGAAGAGACAAATATAATACATGTAAAGTAGAATATACACAAAATACTAATGATACATGTCGCTCTTATTTAGCATTTGCACAGACCATATTAAACATACCAAGCATTTGCACTCTGATGCTCCCTGATGCAGCCCCCATGGCATTCTTTAGTTTTATTTCATAATGCCCACTGTTAATTCGAGAGGCATCTTTAATGAGGACAGATGCAAAATCTGTAGTGCTTTCCAAAGACACTTGTGCATTTGTTTCCATTTCTTTTCCATTCTTGAACCATTCAACTGTGGGCATTGGCTTTCCTGATATGCCAACTTTAAGTTTTACAGCTGATCCAGCTTTAAACTTCACAACATCAGTGTATTCTGGTGGTAAATCAATTTGTGGTGCACCTTTGGCCAAAAAAAAAAAACCAAAACATTTCTATTAATAAATAGAAATACATTCATTAAATAAACATTTTTTATAAATGTTATCAATTCATGGTTTTCTGCGAATAATGTAATAATGTAATACTTAGATTTAAAAAAAATACAATGCTACATTTTGATTACAGTGTTAAATAAGATTATTTAATATTTATGTTTAAACATTAGAAACTTACCATAAGTGTCAACGCATGTGATAGGTCCTGCAACATCTGATGGATTACTAATGGATCCAACAGCATTCTTTGCAAAAACACGGAATTCATACTGAGCACTTTGAGTCAAGCCAGAAACGGTAAACTGTGTCTCAATAACATTTGTAAAGCTGGCTTTTGTCCATCTGCCATTTGGTAGATCACGTTTTTCCACAATATATCCAGTTATTTTGCTGCCTCCATCATATGCAGGTTTCTGCCAGACCAGGCTTACTGAAGTCTTGGAAATATCAGTGACATGAACATTTCTAGGTGGTTCTGTAAAGGAAAAATAAATATAAATCGTTAGCTGACAACTTATTATGCTAACAGATTTACACATAGTTCCTACTGAGTGAAACTTAAAAATAGTTAAAATAGTGGGTGTTCCCAACAAATGATACATAATATGATAAGAAAAAGATTTCCAAATTGTAACTTTTATACAAAGACATGTATACAGAGTTAATTTAAATAGCACTGCATAATGTCTTTATATTTTTGGGTATGTACCATTCACTTTTACGCAATGCAATCTTCATCTAATGATCAGACAGTTTGAATAGCAGGCAATCATTTTTCCTTGATTTATATTTTTTTCTTTTTTGAAATTGTCGCTCTACTGTTACTTTTTCTGATAATGCCCTAAAATAAGTAACTGGTTGCTGTGGTTAATTAATATAGTAAAGAACCTTTACTGGTGAATTCAAGAATGAGAAAATCATGAGAACCCATTAGTTAAGTGACCCCTTTGGTTCTTTATCATATGTTCATGCCAAACATTACTTAATATGACTGGATTAATCTTAAGAATCTGACATATAAAATCTTGAAGCTTCTTAAATACTTATGAAAATAAGTATTTTAAAAGGCAAACGTGAATAAAAATGTAAAGATCAGTTGTAACATTCATTCAACAGTATATTGCAATCTACAACATAGAAAACATCTTTTTTTTAAATAAGTCAATGCATCAAATCAAAATAAACAGGCACTGTAATTTTTAATGAAATACATCTCCTGAAATGGATTACTTACCACATGCATCAATTGCAATAACAGGCTCTGAAGGATGACTGGCTTTTCCTATACCAGCTGCATTTTCAGCATATACTCTAAATTCATATATTAATCCAGCACTAATGTTGGTGACCTTGAAATGGCTTGTGCGAATAATGGTCTTGTTTGCTTTCTGCCATAATATGCTGTTCCTGTCCTTCATTTCCAGATGATATCCAATAACTGGATTGCCTCCATTTGATACTGGTTCATGCCAGCCTACAGTGATGCTTTCTCTTGTAACCATGCTTACCCATGGAGTTGATGGCGGACCAGGAATTGCTTAAAATAAATAGGACACAGTTAGAAAAGAAATATGGAGAACGATTATCCCATAATACCAGCCAGGTTAAAATATCTATTTTCCTACTTACTGTATGGGAGCTTGACTGTCACAGTTTGAGAATCTATATGATCACTGATGCCAAAGCGATTTTCTGCTTTGATGCGGAACTGGTATTCCTCTCCTTTTGTGAGTTTCATTACTTTTGTTGTGTTTCTAGCAACTGTAGCTGAAACTTCTGACCAAGCAGCAGTGCTTGTTTCTCTTTTCAGGACAATGTAGTTGGTTACTTGGCTTCCACCATCATAGGATGGAGGCTCCCACTGAAGAGTTACACTGTCTTCTGTAACATCACTGATAACTACAGGACCAACAGGTGGGCTTGGCCTGTCTAAAACTACAATTTTAATGGAAGATTTAGTTGTTCCACTAGAGTTTGAGGCAGTTAGTTCATATTTTCCAGCATCAGAAGCAACACTTTCTTTGAGATTAATAATGATACTATCTGCTGTTGTTTCAGTGTTGAATCGCAGAGTGGATTTCACTAAAAGGCCATCCCTAGATAATGTTACTTTAGGTTGAGGTTTGCCAGAAATAGGAATATCTACTTTCAGATTTGATCCTGCTCTAACATAAACAGTGTTATTTGGATAACCTTTCATGTCAATTTCTGGTGATTCTGAAAAAAAAAAGAAAATAATAGCTCATGATACATTGTTAATCTGGTAAAGACAAAGACAGGAAACATGATATTTTGTTTGTAACTACTTACCAAGTTTTTCTTTAACAGTAACAGGAAGAAGAAGTTCTTTTGGATCACTGAGACCAGCCTGGTTTTCAGCAAACACTCTGAAGAAGTAGTCAACATTTTCTTTAAGACCACTAATGACATGATGAGTTGTCTTCACAACTGCACATTTGGTCCATTTTTGTTGTCCTTTCTCAAGTGCCTCAATAAGATAACCCAAAATTTTGCTTCCACCATCATGGTCAGGTTTCAACCAAGAAAGGGAAACACTGTCTTTGGTTACATTGGTTACTCCAAGTTTTTCTGGTGGGCTGGGTTTCTCTGCATAGAAAATGCAAAATACTGTTTTAAAAATCATGTAGATGCTAGATACATTGTTTTTAGCATCAATAAATAAAATCTTTTTTTAAAAAAATATTATTTAAAATATTGTATATTTAAAATATTTAAAATATTGTATTCTTCCTTACAAAGGCAGCAAATAACTTTGCAAATCAAGGAATGTATTTATATTAGAAAAGGTATATATAATTTACAATATTATTTATAATTTTACTGTTAAATAGAATTTTAATATTTTTCAAAAAAGGTACAGCACTAACCTGTGATTTTAACACCATCTTTGGTCTCAGCGGAAACTCCAACACCGAATTCATTTTCACCAGAGATTCTGAAGTAATACACTCCACTTTCTTGGAGACTGGTGACCTTGTATGTTAGACGATGGCAGTTGTTTGTCACTGTAACCCATGCTTTTTTGCTTGCTTCTCGTTTTTCTATGTGATAATTCTTAACTGGTGCACCACCATCATTTTCAGGGACATCCCAAGATAAAGTTGCAGATTCTTTGGTTACTTCTTTAATAATAATGTTGGAAGGAGGTCCAGGAGAATCAAGAACCTTTACAACTAGTGTCAGTGTAGCTGTGTTTAGTACATTCTGGAGGGTAAGTGTATACTTTCCAGAATCATTCCTTGTAGCTTTCTCAATTGTAAGTGATGTTCGACTGTCTGTAGTATCAATAGAAGCTCTTGATCGAAGATCAGAATCTGGTTTACTCCACATCACATTTGGAATAGGTTTGCCTCTGAAAGGCACTGTCATTGTAAATGATCCACCAGCTTTGACAATTAAAGTCTTTCGCATTTCACTGTCAATATCAAAAGCAGGTTCTTCTTCTCTTTCTTTTACTACATGAAGTTCAGTGCTGTCACTTGGATCACTGGTTCCTATCTTGTTGTTAGATCTAACTCTAAATGAGTACTCTGCTCCAGATGTCAGTGCAATAATGGTGTATTCAGTGCATCTTACATTAGTCACAGCTGTAGTCCATTCGCTCTCATCAGATTTTTTGTATTCAACAGTGTAACCAGTAACTGGAGCGCCTCCATCAAATAATGGTTTTGTCCATTCAAGTGTCACACTTGTCTTTGCTGAATCTACAATTTTAGGCTTTGATGGTGGCGATGGCAAGAATACTGGATCTTCTGCACGGATCAATGGTGAGCAGTCACTTGGTGCACTAAGGCCTGCAGCATTTTCAGCATAGACACGGTATTCATACTCACATCCTTCCCGTAAACCAGATGACTTTACCCTTAGATCATAAACAGGTTTTTTGTTAACACGCAGCCATCGGAGACTGTTCTTCTCACGTCTTTCAATTACATATCCAGAAATGTCACTACCACCATCACTTTCAGGTCTTGCCCAGCAAAGAGTCATTGCTTCTTTGGTTACACTTGTAATCTCCAATGATTTTGGTGCAGATGGTATTGTAAATGGATCCAGTGCCTTAACTGCTTCACTTTCTAAAGGTTCACCAACACCATATTTGTTAACACCCATTACTCTAAAAATATATTCATTGCCCTTCAGCAATTTAGTTACTTTACAGGAAGTTGTACGTAATTCAGACTCACAAATGGTCCAGGCAATGCGACTTGTCTCTCGCTTCTCAACAATATAGTAGTCAATTTCTGCTCCACCATTTTCTTGAGGAGGAGCCCAAGAAAGTGAGCATTTTTCAGCAGTTACTCCAGTGATTTGTAGGGGGCCTGCAGAAGGACCAGGTCTATCAAGCACCTTACAGTTTATAGCTAATGATCTTGTTCCTGCAACATTTTGTAATGTTAAGACATATTGTCCAGAATCCCTCCTTATGCAGTCCTTTACTGTAAGAACAGTGCTATTGTCTGTTGAACTTATTTCAACTCTAGCTTTTTCTTCAATTTCTTTTCCATCTTTACTCCATGAAACTACGGGATGAGGACGTCCTGCAATATCTGCATTTATCTTAAGGATCTCTCCAGCTTTAACAACAACAACATCCCTAAATTTAACATCCATCATTATTCTTGGGGCATCTACATCATCCTTTACTGTTATAGGTCCTGTGGATTCTGAAGGCTCACTAAATAATCCTGCTGAATTCTTAGCAATTACACGGAACTCATATCTTTGATCTTCTGTAAGAGCAGTTACATCAAAATAAGTCTCTTGAATGTTAGTGAAGTTGCATTTTAGCCAACGTCCATCAGGAAGTTCTCGTCTTTCAATAATGTATCCTGTAATCTTTGCACCACCGTCATATTCTGGTTTAGTCCAGGAAAGAGATACAGATGTTCTTGTGATATTTGTTACTTCTGGTTGACCTGGAGGATCACATGGATCTCTTGCAGCAACTGGCTCACATGATTTACTGCATTTTCCAATTCCAGCAATATTTTCAGCATATACACGATATTCATACATTAGACCTTCTTCAACACCAGTTACTTTTAATTGTGTATCTGTTATTAGAGTTTTGTTTACTTTTGCCCATAGAATGCTACTCCTTTCTTTCCTTTCCAGATGATATCCTAATATCCTGCTTCCACCATCATTTACTGGAATTTGCCAGCTGACAATCATGAAAGCCTTTGTTGCATGTACAACATGAGGAGTTCCTGGGGGTCCTGGAGGCTTAAATGGATAATGTGCAATAATAGGTCGACTGTCAGTATAATGGCTTCTACCATACCGGTTCTCAGCATAAACACGGAACTGATACTCTGATCCAGTTGTTAAACGTGCAGCTTTGATAGATGTTCTTGCCACTGTAGCAGAAACTAATTCCCAAACTGTTGTAGTTGTGTCTCTTTTTTCTACTACATAATTACTAATGTGGCACCCACCATCATATTCTGGTACACTCCAAGAGATTGAAATGCTATCTGCACTAACATCATCAACTTGTATAGGACCTGGTGGTCCAGGTTTATCAAGTACAATTACACCAATAGATACTGTTGTTGATCCAGCAGTATTTGAAGCTGTCAATTCATAATTTCCAACATCCTCTTTTGAGGCCTCTTTTATTGAAAGCAGAGTTGAAGTCTTTGAAACTTGTACATTAACTCTTGTTGTTTGTTTTAAAGCTTGACCATCCTTCTTCCAAATTACAGCAGGGGTTGGTCTTCCTTGAATAGGTACATCAATCTTAAGATCATCTCCAGCTTTGACACTGAAAGTATTGAATAATAGTTCAATAGTAGGTTGGATTTCAATATCCTTGGCAACCACTGGGACACCTAGTTGCCTTGGATCACTCTTTCCTTTTTCATTTACAGCCATTACTCTAAATGTATATTCTTCTCCCATGGTGAGACCAGATACAGTTGCTTCAAGGGCCTTTACTTGAGTACATGTGCTCCATTTCTCACTTCCTTTGGTTTGCATTTCCACAACATAACTTGTTATTTTGCTACCTCCATCACTCTCTGGTTTTTCCCATGAAATAGTAGCACTGTTGCGGGTTACATCAATAAGGGTAACCCTTCCAGGGGGCAGAGGTACTTCAGAAACTTTTATAGCATCAGGTGTATCTGTGGGTAATCCGACACCATGTTCATTGGCAGCCAAAACACGGAAGTAGTAAATTCCTCCTTCTTGAAGCTGATCAATTTTAAAAGTATTTTTAGTGCAATTGCTTGTGACTGTTGCATATGCTTTTCTTGTTGATTCCCGTTTTTCTACAATGTAGTTTGTTATTTTTGACCCTCCATCAATGAGTGGTGGTTCCCAAGACAGTGTAACTGAATCTTTCTTAATTTCTTTGATTTTCAGGTTTACTGGGGCACTTGGAGAATCAAGCACTCGAACATTGATAAAAGCTGCTTTTGAACCACTGTTATTTTCTAGATTCAAATTGTATTTTCCACTATCAAATCTGTTTACATTGTCAATGACTAACATTGTATATGAGCTGGTAACTTCAATTTGAGCCCTGTCACTCAAAGTGCCTTCTGCTTTTTCCCATTTTACTTCTGGTTCTGGTCTGCCTTTGATTGTGACAAATAAGCGTAGTGTGGCACCAGCACGCACAGTAACAGCCTTCCTCAAATCAGCATCAAGTTCAATTTCAGGAGGCTCCACCTTTTCAGCAGCAATGACAGAACCTGGAATAGTAGCAGGTTCTCCAACTCCTTCTGAGTTGATAGCACAAATTCTGAAACAGTATTCTGTATTTTCTTTCAGTTTTGTTACTGTAAATTGTTTACCCTGCAATCCTGTTGGTAATGTGCAAGTTGTCCATTCATCAGCAGCTGATTCTTTCATTTCTACTATATATCCTAATACTGGTGCTCCACCATCATAAATGGGCTTGCTCCAAGCAAGGGAAACAGATGATCTTGATGTATCAGTTACCTTTGGATTGCTTGGAGGACCTGGTGGGTAAATTGCATCACAGGCCCTATAGAAAATAGATGGTTCACTTGCTTCTCCTACTCCAGCTGCATTTTCAGCGGAAACTCTATATTCATAGAAATGCCCCTCTGTAAGGCCAGTTACTCTAAGACGTAGATCTGTTAATCTTTTCTTGTTGCACTTTGTCCACCGAATACCATCTTTATCTCGTTTTTCAAGAATATATCCTTCTATTTCAGCCCCTCCATTGTCTTGAGGACGTCCCCAGGTTACAACCATTGAATCTTTAGTAATTGCTGTAACTTCAGGTGTTGAAGGTGCACTTGGAGGTTTGAAAGGGTTGCATGCCAGAATAGGATCAGATTCTAAGGGTTCACCAATTCCATATTTGTTCACTGCCACTACACGGAAGATATATTCATTTCCTGTAAGTAGCTTTGTGACTTTGTGGCTAAGAGCCTGAACATTTGATGCCACTTGAGTCCAAGAGAGCCTACTTGTTTCTCTTTTCTCTATATTGTAATGTGAGATGTTTGCACCACCATCATGTGCGGGCGGACCCCATGACAAGTAACATTTTTCTGCTGTCACTCCTGTTATATTTAATGGACCTTCAGGTGGACCTGGCCGATCTAGAACTTTGACTGTTATAGGTATAGGTTTTGTTCCTCCAACATTGCTTAGAGTCAGAACATATTGACCACCATCAATTCGAATGCAGTCTTTCACAGTGAGTGTTGTCTTTTGAATAGTAGATTTTATTTCCATTCTTGCTGTTGCTGCTTCAAGCTGTTTACCATCTTTAGACCAAGTGATATCAGGTACTGGTTTCCCATGGATATCAGCTTCAAGAGCAAAAGTGTCACCAGCATTTACAATAATCACATCCTTGTACTTTGGATCTAGGGAAGCCCTTGGTGATTCAATTTCATCCCTAGCAGTTATTGGACCTGTGCTTTCTGAAGGCTCACTAAAGTTTCCAGCAGCATTTCTTGCAATAACTCTGAACTCATATCTTTGGTCTTCTGAAAGTCCAGTTGCAGTAAATTCTGTCTCTAATACATTTGTAAAGCTGGCTTTCATCCAGCGACCATCAGGCAACTCCTTCTTTTCTACAATGTACCCTGTTACTTTACTACCACCATCATACTCTGGTTTTTTCCACTTAAGATTAACATAGTTTCTTGTAATTTCAATAGCTTCAGGACGTCCAGGGGGATCACAGGGATCACGAGCAGTATAGCACTCTGATACCTTACTAACTTTTCCAATACCAACAATATTCTCGGCATATACTCTAAATTCATACTCCAGACCTTCCTCAAGACCATTTGTTTTCAATTTGGTGTCTTGGAGTAGAGTCTTGTTTAATTTTGTCCAGAGAATACTATTTTTCTCCTTACGTTCTAAATGGTAGCCAAGCACTTTGCTTCCTCCATCATTTACTGGCTCATGCCACTGTACAAGCATATGATCCTTAGAAACTGCTGTAACAAATGGTGTTCCTGGTGGACCTGGTTCTTTGTATGGATACTGTACAACTACTGCAGTGGAGTCTAGAGATGTACTCTTTCCATACCTGTTCTCAGCAAACACTCTGAACTGATATTCAGAACCTGTTTTTAGTTTGGTAACTTTAATTGTTGTTCTTGCAACAGTAGCTGAAACAATCTGCCAGGCTGTTGTAGTTGTATCGCGTTTTTCAACTATGTAATTATTTATTTGACATCCACCTGTGTACTCTGGTGCATCCCATGAAAACACCACAAAGTTAGAGCTAATCTCATCAAAACGTATAGGACCTTTGGGTGGGCCGGGTTTGTCTAGAATAATTATGCTAACATTTTCAGTTGCTGTTCCAGCACTGTTTGTTGCAGTTACTGTGTATTTGCCAAAGTCATCTTTGTTGCTTTCTTTAATATGCAGGACAGTGGATGTAGGTGTGTTTTCAACATTCACACGAGTTGTTTGTTTTAGTGGCTGGCCATCTTTTGTCCAGTTGATAGTTGGAGTTGGTCTGCCTATGACAGGAATGTCAATCTTTAGATCTTCACCAGCTTGTACATTATAAGAACTGAACATTAGTTTAAAACTTGGCTCAATAGTTAAATCTTTGGCTATAACTGGAATGCCAAGTATTCTGGGATCACTTTTTCCTTTTTCATTATAAGCAAGTACACGGAATGAATATTCTTGTCCTGGACTTAATCCTGAAACAACAGCACTGCATGTTTTGGTTTCAGTAACAGTACTCCATTTATCCACACCTTTTGACTGCATTTCAACTAAATATCCTATAAGCCTGCTACCTCCATCATGCTCTGGTTTCTCCCACATAAGTGATGCACTTCTCTGGGTAATATCAGTAAGCGTTATTTTGCCTGGTGGTAGCGGTGCTTCAGAGGCTTTTACAGCATCTGTAGTTTCCACTGGTACACCAACTCCAAATTCATTTTCTGCCATAACTCTGAAATAATATATGGCTCCTTCAGTAAGATTTTCTACTTTATAACTTGTTTTGTTGCACTTGGCTGTAACATTAGCATACGCTTTCCTGGTAGATTCACGCTTATCAATAACATAGTTTTTAATCTTGGCACCTCCATCAATGAGGGGAGGTTCCCATGTAAGTGTGATGGAATCTTTTTTGATATCTTTCACTAGTAGGTTTATTGGTGGCCCTGGTGTATCAAGAACTTTGACGGTTACAAATGCAGATTTTGTTCCACTGCTATTTTCAAGTTTAAGTATATATTTTCCAGCATCATTTCTGTCACAGTTATCAATTGAAAGTTGAGTATAGTTGAGGCCTCTTTCAATTTGGGATTTTTCTGTGAGCTCTCCTTCTTCTTTTGACCAACTTATTTCTGGTGCTGGTCTTCCATTAAATGGAATGTAAATTCTAACATTTCCACCAGCTCTCACCAGTATTCCTTTCCGTAGTTCAGAGTCAAGGTCAATCTCTGGAGCTTCAAGCTTATCCTCTGGCTTAACGGTACCTGGAACTGCTGCAGCTTCACCTACACCAGCTTTATTTATTGCACATATACGGACTTGGTATTGTTGATGTTCAATAAGTTTGGTGATCTCATATCTAGTAACTTGTAAACCAGTTTGGGGAGTACACATTGTCCATTCTTCTTCATCTGCTTTGCAGATTTCTACAATGTAACCCTGTATATCACTTCCACCATCATAAATAGGCTTGCCCCATACAACAGTAATAGAATTTTTGGTTGTGTCCACTATGTGTGGGTTTGTAGGTGGCCCAGGTTTGAAAATTGGATCACATGCTTTAAAATAGGCAGAAGCCTGGCTTGCCTCACCAATTCCAGCTGCATTTTCAGCTGATACTCTGTATTCATATTCATGATCTTCTGTTAATGCAGTGACTCTGAATCTTAAATCTGTTATTCTGCGTTTGTTGCACTTGGTCCACCTAATTCCAGCTCTGTCACGTTTTTCAACAATGTAGCCAATAATGTCACTGCCTCCGTCACTGTCTGGACGGTTCCAACAGACGGTCATTGAGTCTTTAGCAATGTTGGTTACTTCTACTGCCTTTGGTGGGCTAGGAGGTACAAATGGATTTCTCATAAGAATAGCTGCAGATTCTAATGGCTCACCAACACCATATTTGTTAACTGCCATGATGCGGAAAATATATTCATTGCCTTCCAAAAGTTTTGTTACTTTCAGTGATGTAGTCACTACTTCAGTAGCAACAACAGTCCAAGCCAGGCGACTTGTTTCTCTCTTTTCAATTATATAATGAGAAATATCACTACCTCCATCATGTTGAGGTGGAGACCATGCCAGGGAACATTTATCAGATGTAACTCCAGTTACTTGAACAGGTCCTTCTGGTGGACCTGGGCGATCCAATACTTTTACATTAATAGGAACAGTCTTTGTTCCAGCGACATTGGAAGCTTGTAAGATATACTGCCCACCATCAATTCTAATTGCATCCTTTACTACAATAAGAGCTTTGAAATCAGTGTTCTTAATCTCACATCTAGCTGACTCCTCAACTTCTCTATCACCTTTAAACCACTGAATGGTAGGAAGTGGCTTTCCGTGCACATCAGCATCAAGTTTAAAAGTTTCTCCTGCATTAACAACAATCGTGTCTTTGTATTTTGGATCCAAAGAAATTCTTGGTGGGTCTACTTCATCTTTTGCTGTTATAGGTCCTGTGCTGTCAGAAGGTCTGCTGATGGTTCCAGCAGAATTCTTGGCAATAACTCTGAAATCATACCTCTGATCTTCAGTTAGCCCAGTTACTGTGAATTGTGTTTCAATTACATTTGTAAAACTAGCTTTCATCCATCGTCCATCAGGTAAATCACGTTTTTCCACAGTGTAGCCTGTTATCATGCTTCCACCATCATATTCAGGTTTTGCCCAGCTCAGAGTAATTGCACTTCTAGTAACAATAATTGGTTCAGGGCAACCTGGAGGATCACATGGGTCTCGGGCAAAGTAGCATTCAGAAACTTTACTGGCTTTGCCAGTGCCAACAATATTTTCAGCATAAACTCTAAATTCATACTCAATGCCTTCTTCAAGGTTAGTGGTCTTAAAATAAGTGTCTGGAATTACAGTTTTATTAACTTTTGTCCACATAATGCTGTTTCTCTCTTTTCTCTCAAGATGATAACCCAAGACTTTGCTTCCACCATCATTAATAGGCTCATGCCACTGGATGACCATGCTATCCTTTGTTACTGTTGCAGCAAAAGGTGTGCCAGGAGGTCCTGGTTCCTTGTAAGGATACTGTGCTATTACTGCTTCAGATTCTAGTCCAAAGCTTCTTCCATATCTGTTTTCAGCATATATCTTGAATTGGTATTCTGAGCCAGTTTTCAGTTTTGATACCTTTAGTGTTGTTCTTGCCACAGTTGCGGAAACAGTTTCCCATACTGTAGTAGTTGTATCCCTTTTCTCCACTACATAGTTGGAAATTTGACAGCCTCCTGTATGTAAAGGAGGATTCCAAGATAATGTAATGCTTTCTGCACTAATTTCATCAAATTTCACTGGGCCACTTGGTGGATCAGGCTTGTCTAATGTTATAATTTCAATGGAAGCAACTTTTTGGCCAATGATGTTGGAAACTGTAATTGCATACATGCCAGAGTCTTCCTTATTTGTTTCCTTGATATTCAGTACAGTAAGGTTTGCTGAGTCTGTTACATTAACTCTTGTTGTTTGCTTAAGGGCCTGACCATCTTTTGTCCAAGTAATTTCTGGCTTTGGTCTCCCAGAGATGGGTACTTCAACCTTCAAGTCATGACCAACTTGAACACTGTAGCTGCTGAATGCTGGACGTACATCTGGTTCTATAACCAGGTCTTTGGCAACTACTGGAACTGCAAGAGACCTTGGATCACTCTTTCCTTTTTCATTAACTGCTATGACCCTAAAAAGATATTCACCTCCTTGGGCTAGATTTGTTATTATTGCCTCAAGGCATTTTACACGGGCGCAGTCTGACCATTTTTCACTACCTTTAGCTTGCATTTCTACAATGTATTGGATAATTTTGCTTCCACCATCATGTTCAGGCTTTTCCCATGCAAGAGATACACTATTTCTTGTTACATCAAGCACTGTAATTTTGCCTGGAGGTTGTGGAACCTCAGACACTTTAACTGGATCTGAAGTTTCTGCTGGTACTCCAATGCCATATTCATTTTCAGCTGTTACCCTGAAGTAGTAACTGCAACCTTCTTGAAGTTGGTCTATTTTCCATGATGTTTTGTGGCAGTTTGTTACCACTGCTGCATAAGCTTTCCTTGTGGTTTCACGCTTTTCAATTATGTAGTTCTTTATCTTGGCCCCACCATCCAATAAAGGTGGTTCCCATGTAAGGGATACAGAGTCTTTAGTAATTTCCTTTATTTTTAAGTTTTCAGGTGCGCTTGGTGTATCCATAACACGTACGGTTATGAATGCAGACTTTGTGCCACTGCTATTTTCAATTGTTAGGGTGTACTTTCCAGAATCAAATCTGTTTACATTTTCAATGACAAGTGTAGTAAAACTGCTAGTAATATCAATCTGTGCAGTTTCTCTGATTTCTCCGTTAACTTTTTCCCATTTCACCTCTGGTGCTGGACGTCCCCTAATTGGAATGAAAAGTCTTAAAGAGCCACCAGCTCTTACATTTACAATTTTTCTTAGTTCTGGATCTAGATCAAGGTCTGGTGCTTCTAATTTTTCTTCTACAATAATTGATGCAGGAACATCAGCATGCTCTCCAACTCCAGCCTTATTAACCGCACATATACGGAACTTGTATTCATGTTTTTCCAAAAGCTTTTCAACTTCAAATCTGGTTTCTTTTATTCCACTTGGTGGAGTGCACATAGACCATTCATCAGTGCTTATATCACACTTTTCAACAATATATCCCTGGATCTCACATCCACCATCATAAATTGGCTTTCCCCATGAAAGTATTACTGTAGATCTTGTAACATCAACTGCTCTTGGATTATTTGGAGGACCTGGTTTATAAACTGGGTCA
The DNA here is from genome assembly GCA_019650415.1 of Pipa parva. Taxonomy (NCBI): domain Eukaryota; kingdom Metazoa; phylum Chordata; class Amphibia; order Anura; family Pipidae; genus Pipa; species Pipa parva. The sequence goes on from WMED01000104.1 coordinate 23,253, forward strand.
GATGCCTTGTAATAAATGGAAGAAGGACTGGGCTCACTTAAACCTGCAGCATTTTCAGCAGATACTCTGAACTCATAGAGGTGAGACTCAACAAGGCCAGTTACCCTGAAGCGCAATTCAGAAACCAAACGCTTGTTGCATCTTATCCAGCGAATACCTTCTTTGTCACGTTTCTCAACAACATAACCCATTATATCACTGCCACCATCAAATGCAGGTCTTTCCCAAACAACAATCATTGAATCTTTGGTGACAGCTGTGACCTCAGGAGCCTTGGGAGCTTGTGGGACTACAAAAGGATTTCTTGCTATAATTGGTTCTGATTCAAGTGGTTCTCCAACTCCATATTTATTTACAGCCAAAACACGGAAGATATATTCATTACCTTCCAAAAGTTTTGTAACTTTGCAGCTCAGAGTTTGAACATTACTATCAACCACTGTCCAAACCAAGCGACTAGTTTCTCTTCTCTCAATGATATAATGGGAAATGTCACTACCGCCATCTTGCTGTGGAGGTTTCCATGTTAAGTTACATTTTTCAGAAGTAACACCAGCAATAGTAATTGGTCCTTCAGGAGGTCCAGGTCTGTCAAGCACCTTAACATTAACAGAAACTGATTTTTCTCCAGCAACATTTTTGAGCAGCAGAACATATTGCCCACTGTCTATTCGAATAGCTTCCTTTACACTAAGAGTTGTTGCAAAATCAGTACTTTTGATTTCTTGGCGAGCTGTATTGGCAAGTTCTTCACCACCTTTTAGCCACTGAATTGAAGGAATAGGTTTACCATAGACATCCGCATCAATTTTAAATGTCTCACCAGCATTTATTGTTATTGTTTCTCTGTATTTTGGATCCATGCTTACACGAGGAGGTTCAACTTCATCTCTGGCAGTTATTGGCCCTGTGCTTTCAGAAGGTTCACTGAAAATTCCTGCAGCATTTCTTGCAATGACACGGAATTCATACCTTTGATCTTCAATGAGTCCAGTAACTGCAAATTGAGTTTCAATCACATTGGTAAAACTTGCCTTCATCCAACGGCCATCAGGCAATTCTTTCTTTTCAACAATATAGCCGGTGATTTTACTGCCACCATCATATTCTGGCTTTGTCCACTGAAGGGTCACTGAATTTCTAGTGACAATTATAGCCTCTGGACGACCGGGAGGATCACAAGGATCTCGTGCTACATAACATTCAGATACCTTACTAGGTTTACCTATGCCGACAATATTCTCAGCATATACTCTGAATTCATATTCAATACCTTCATCAATGTTTGTTGTTTTGATTTTTGTATCAGGAAGGATTGTTTTGTTTAACTTAATCCAAAGAATGCTATTTCTCTCTTTGCTTTCAACATGGTACCCAAGGATCTTGCTACCACCATCATTTACAGGCTCATTCCACTGTACTATCATACTGTCTTTAGTTACTGCTGTTACAAACGGTGTTCCAGGTGGTCCAGGCAACTTGTATGGATATTGGGCAACAACTGCTTCTGACACTAAATATCCACTCTTACCATACCGGTTTTCAGCAGCAACTCTAAACTGATATTCACATCCAGTTTTTAGTCTTGTAGCCTTTATTGTCGTTCTAGCTACTGTCGCTGATACAATCTGCCAAACTGTTGTGGAAGTGTCACGTTTCTCCACAATATAGTTGTTGATAGAACTTCCGCCATCATATTTTGGAGGTTCCCAGGAAATGGTCATGCTATCTGCTGTTACTTCATCAATTTTTACTGGTCCTGTTGGGGGTTCTGGTTTATCAAGAACAACAACGCTAAGGTGTTCAGTGGCTTCCCCTGCAGTATTAGCAAGTGTTACAGTATATTGTCCAACATCTTCCTTGGAAGCTTCCTTAATTGTGAGCAGCGAATTAGACTCTGTATTTTCAGCATTTACTCGGGTGGTCTGCTTTAGTGGTAAATTATCCTTATGCCATGTAACAGATGGCTTGGGACGTGCAACAAATGGCACATCAATCTTTAAGTCTTCTCCGGCTAAAACACTAAAAGTGTTAAACAGAAGCTTGAATGCTGGTGTAATCACAAGGTCTTTTGCAACTACTGGAACTCCCAGCTGTCGAGGATCACTGATTCCCTTTTCATTTTGAGCTGAAATACGGAACATGTATTCTTCTCCTTGTATTAAACCAGTTATTTTAGCATCTGTAGTTTTCACCGTGGTGCACGTTGCCCACTTTTCACTACCTTTGCTCTGCATTTCCACAATGTAACCCAAAATTCTACTTCCACCATCATGTTCCGGTTTTTCCCATGACAAAGATACACTGTTCCTGGTTACATCCAGCAAAGTAATTTTGCCTGGAGGAAGAGGTTTTTCTGATACTTTCACAGATTCTGGTGTTTCTACAGGTAACCCAATTCCATATTCATTTTCAGCAAGAACTCTGAAATAGTAATTGCAACCTTCCTGTAATTGGTCTACTTTCCAGCTGGTCTTATGACAGTTGGCAGCAACTGTTGAGTATGCTTTTCTTGTTGATTCACGTTTTTCAACAATGTAGTTTTTAATTTTTGAACCGCCGTCTATGAGTGGGGGATCCCATGTTAATGTTACAGATTCCTTTGTTATTTCTTTTATTTTAAGATCCTGAGGTGCTCCAGGTGTGTCAAGCACTCTCACGTTTACAAATGCTGATTTGCTTCCTGAACTGTTTTCTATTGTCAGCATGTATTTGCCACTGTCAAATCTGTTTACATTTTCAACAATTAGCAATGTGTAAGAGCTTGTAGATTCAATGTTAGCCCTTTCAATTGGTTCTCCATTTTCTCTTGTCCATTTGACTTCTGGGGCAGGTCTTCCCTTAATAGGAACAAATAACCTTAATGTGCAACATGCTCTTATGGCAATAATTTTTCGCAGTTCAGCATCTAATTCTATCTCAGGTGGTAACATTCTTTCTTCAGCTTTAGGGGATCCAGGAACAAGAGCTGGCTCTCCAACACCTTCAGAGTTTAAGGCATAAATCTGAATTTTATATTCTTGGTTTTCTTTAAGTCCTGTTATAGTGAAGGAGGTCGCTTTGAGTCCAGCTGGAGGTGTCACAACCTTCCATTCATCTTCTTCAGGTAGACATATTTCAACCATGTAGCCTGTGATTTCTGATCCACCATCATATACAGGTTTATTCCAAGCAATTGTAATTGAAGATTTGCTTGTATCCAAAACTCTTGGATTTCCTGGAGGACCAGGTTTAAATACTGTGTCGCATGCTTTGTAAAATGGACTACATTGGCTTGGTTTACTTAGCCCAGCTGCATTTTCAGCTATAATTCTGTATTCATATTCATGTCCTTCAGTAAGTCCTGAAACTTTGTAACGCAAATCTGTAAGGATTCTCTTGTTGCACTTAATCCAACGGAGTCCAGTTTTATCACGACGTTCTACAACATAGTTAGTTATTGGGCTTCCACCATCAGATTCAGGATGCCCCCAACAAACTATCATGGTGTCTTTTGTAATAGTTGACACCTCAGGAGTTTTAGGTGGATCAGGAGGTACATAGGGATTTACTGCAAGAGTAGGTTCTGATTCTAAAACTTCTCCAACACCATATTTATTAACAGCCATAACACGGAAAATATATTCATTTCCCTTAAGCAGTTTGGTGACCTTGAATTTTGTAACCTGAACATCTGTTGCTACACTTGTCCAGGCCAAACGGCTGGTTTCACGTTTTTCAACAATGTAGTGATCAATCTTTGCTCCCCCATCATCCAGTGGTGGCAACCAGGATAGCACACATTTTTCTGAAGTGACATCAGAAACAGACAAAGGACCTTCACAAGGACCTGGCCTATCAAGAACTTTTACATTAAAAATATGTTTCGCAAATCCTCCTGGATTAGAAGCAGTAAGTATGTAGGCACCTCCATCTTTTCTTGCTGAATCCTTATTTATTAATGCTGTTGAAAAATCTGCTATCTTTATTTCTAATTTGCCAGTGTCTTCCAGATCTTTTCCTTCTTTTGTCCATGACAGTGTTGGTGGTGGGCGACCAGAAACATCAGCATCAAGTCTAAACATTTCCCCAGCTTTAAGTATTATAATATCTTTGAATTTTGCATCCACCATTATTCTTGGTTCTTCAATATCATCTCTGCAAGTAATTGCATCGGATGGCTCAGATGGATGACTGACAGCTCCAGCTGCATTTCTTGCAGTTATTCTAAATTCATATTCAGCATTTTCATTCAAGCCACTTACAGTAAATTCAGTCTCCAGAATATTACTAAAGTTAGCTTTAAGCCAGCGTCCATTAGGAAGATCTCTTCTCTCAACAGTGTATCCAGTAATTTTAAAACCTCCATTATACTCAGGCTTTGTCCACTGTAGTGTTACTGAATGTCTAGTTATATTGAGGGCTAATGGTTTTCCTGGTGCATCTATTGGGTCCAAGGCAAATGTAGGTTCTGATGGCTTACTTGGCTTGCTCTTGCCAGCCATATTTTCTGCAACAATACGGAATTCATATGCAATGCCATCAGCGAGTCCAGTTGATTTAAATAGGTTTCCTACTACCAAATTCTTGCTTATTGTCTGCCATAGTATACTGTTCCTCTCTTTTCTTTCAATATGATATCCTAGAATTGGGCTACCACCATCAGTCACAGGCTCGTGCCAGCTGATTGTCATTGCATCCTTAGTAACTGCAATAATTTGAGGAGTACCTGGGGGTCCTGGAACTTTAAATGGGTAAGCAGCAATCACAGACTCTGAGTTCAGGGATGGGCCAGAACCATACCGATTCTGAGCTTTTACCCGGAATTGATATTCTAATCCAGTAGTTAGACGTGTGGCTTTGAATGTTGTACGTATCACTGTAGAAGCTAACTCTGTCCAACTTGTGCTGTTAGTTTCACGCATTTCTACTATATAGCTGTTTATTGGAACCCCACCATCATTCTCTGGTGGATCCCAAGAGAGTGTGATAAAGTCAGATGAAATTTCATCAAATTTAATAGGTCCTGTTGGAATTCCAGGAATATCATGTACTTGTATAGAAATAATGTCACTAACTTCGCCAACAATATTTTTAGCTGCCAGAGTATATTTTCCTGAGTCATTCCTTGTGCATTCATTAATATTTAATATTGTTGCAGTTGCTGTACGCTCCACATTTAGTCTTTGTGTTTCTTTTAGAACATGATCATCTTTCTTCCATGTTACAGCAGGTTTTGGTCTTCCTAACACAGGAATTTCAACCTTAATATTATCACCAGCCTTTGCAACTATGGATTTTTGATAAATTCCACGCAAATCAAATTCTGGAAGCATTAACTGTTCTTTCACAATTACTGGTCTACTTTCCCTGGGATCACTTCTTCCTGCACTGTTTACAGCCATTACCTGGAACACATATTCTTCATTTTCATTAAGGTTTTTAACTACATAGTCTAGTGTTTTCACTGTTGCTATATGTGTCCACTGGTCAGAACCTCTCTTTTGTGCTTCAATAACATAGCCAGTTATTTTGCTGCCACCATCATGTTCTGGTTTTGGCCAAGCAAGGCTTACAGTATTCTTACTAATGTCCATAATATTAAGGCTCTCAGGAGGAGATGGCGCTTCAGAAGCTCGAATTGGCTCAGCAGTTTCAACAGGTTCACCAATACCAAATTCATTCTCTGCCAAGACTCTGAAGTAATATTCACATCCTTCTGCCAAATTTGGCACCCTTAAAGAGCACTTCTGACAACTAGTTGTAATGGTTGAATATGCCTTTCTAGTAGATTCACGTTTCTCAACAATGTAGTTAGTAATCCTGGAACCACCATCAATAAGTGGTATATCCCACTGTAGTGTGATGCTGTCCTTTGTTACATCTCTGGCTTTAAGGTTTGTTGGAGGCCCTGGGGAATCTAACACCTTTACATTTACAAATCCAGATTTCTTTCCAGCTGCATTTTCAAGAGTCATTGTGTATTTTCCAGCATCATATCTGTTGCATTCAGCAATAATTAACAAAGAATAAGATTCTGTATTTTCAATATTAGCACGAATTTTAAGGGGCATATCACCCTTCATCCATGTCACTTCAGGTGTTGGACGTCCTTTAATTGGTACAAATATGCGAATACTTAGTCCAGCTCTAACTACAAGAGTTCTTCTCAGCTCAGCATCCAATTCAAAGTCAGGAACATCTTCACGTTCTTTAATTTCTACATTGTCAATTTCTGCTGGTTCTCCAATACCTGCAGCATTGATAGCACGGATTCTAAATTTGTATTTTCCTCCAGGCTGAAGATTGGCGACCACAAACTCAGTGATTCTGAGAGCTGAACCAGTTGTATCTTTTATCCATTCTTCTTCACCATCCTTTTGATGCTCAACAATGTAACCAAGTATTTCAAGTCCGCCATCATAGTGAGGCTTTCCCCAGTTTAATGTCGCTGTGGACTTTGTTGTGTCTGTTACTCTTGGATTAGAAGGTGGTCCAGGTGGATCTGTAATTATATAAAGTCACTTATTTAAAACAGTACATAAAATAGCTTATTACATTTATAAAAAAAAAGTCATCACAAAAATATTATTCTATTTATAAGTAATTTTTTAAAGATAAACATACATGCAACATCCTTTGTTAAAACTGGTAGGGAGGATTCACTTGGAGGTCCAACTCCTGCTTTGTTTTCTGCACTGACACGGAATTCATACTCATTCCCTTCTGTTAATCCTGTAACTTTCAGCCTAAGGTCCGAAACAGGCTTCTTTGATGCTCTAACCCATCTAAGTCCTTTCTTTTCCTTCCTTTCAACATAGTAACCAGTGATTTCACTGCCACCATCATCAGCAGGACGCTTCCAAGCAATGGTTACAGTTGTTTTAGTTACATTTGTTGCTTCTGGTTTTCCAGGAGGACCTGGGGGGCCTGTTAATAAATTAAAATTATAAGTCTTTATGTATATTCTGTGATGTTGAAAAATATATGTTATATATTCTGATTTCAGGAATATATATAAAATAATTCTTACCAAAACTATCCACCATCTTGACTGGATCAGACTGTACAGGTTCACCTACACCAAACTGGTTTACTGCAGATACACGGAAGACATATTCATTTCCTTGGATCAGCTTACTCACAACATGCCTGCAAGACTGTATGTTTTCAGCCACTAAGGTCCAAAGCAAACGGCTGGTTTCTCTTTTTTCCAGAGTATATGAAATTATGGGTGATCCTCCATCTTCTGTTGGTGGTGTCCAGTTAAGTGTAGCCTTCTCTGCTGAAACATTGCTTACTTCAATAGGTCCTGGAGGTCCTGGAACATCTAGAACTTTTACATGTACATGTTCCTCTTTTGTGCCAAAAGGATTGCTAGCAGTGATTGTATATTCCCCAGAATCTTTACGGGAAGCATATTTAACAGAAAGAGTAGAAGAAGATGGTCCTGTTTCAATCTGTACAATATCAGAAGGTTTAAAATCCTTTCCTGCTTTTGACCAAACTGATGTTGGTGGTGGTTTGCCAAGGATGCTTGTAGCAGTCATGACAATGGTATCTCCTGCCTTAACTGTTAAGCCTTCTTTTACTGCTGGATCAATAGTAATGGTTGGTGCCTCTGCAATAATAAGCAAAATTGTTTAGTACCTAGCCCATTATATTGCAGAAAACATTAGAATTAAATTAAATAAAATAACTAACATACCATACTCATCCTTGCATACAACTGTTCCTGTAGTTTCAGATGGAGGACTAACTGCTCCAGCTGTATTTTTAGCCTTTATTCTGAATTCATATTTTCCACCCTCAATTAGGTCATTTACAGTGAAGGCACATTCTTGAACATTAACGTGATTAGCCTTCATCCAGGTCTTTGCTGGTAAGTCTCTTTTCTCAACAATGTAGCCAACAAGCTTGTGTCCACCATCATATTTTGGCTCTGTCCAAATTAGAGTTGCTGAGCTTCTGGTCACACTAATCACCTCAGGTTTGCCAGGAGGATCTAAAATGATTTATGTAATCAATACCTTATTTGCAATCATAACATAAGCTATACTAAATCATATTGATAGGCTTTTCTTACCAATTGGATCAAGTGCAATAGCTGGTTCTGTTGGTAGACTTGGTTTACCTACTCCTGCTAGGTTAATTGCCATTACTCTAAATTCATATTCAAGTCCTTCAGTTAATCCTTGAACTCTAAAATCTTTCATTCGAAGTGGGGTACTGTTTGCTCGCTTCCAAAGTAGACTGTTTCTTTCTTTGAACTCAACATGGTAACCTAAGTATCAAAAAGAAAAATGTTAAAATGCTAAATTTTTATTGATGAATTTTCATCTACAAAAAAAATCTAGGTGTCTTTTTTCAAAACTTTATACCTGAATTTTAGCCAGGAAACAGACCATGTAGTGTAATAATAATGGAACTGATGAACATGTATATTTCTTAGAACTTTACTATTAATCCAATTAATAATAATTGTTGAAAGGTCCAAACTTCCAAAGATTTTCAGTGTCTCTAGCTAATATTAACTACTAAAGCAAATTTAAGTGCCTAGCATAGCAAGATGAAGTGGTAGCCTTTATAAAAAGTGTTCATTTACTTATTGAGTGTATACCTGTTATAGGTGAGCCACCAGTTTTTCTTGGATCTACCCAAGTTAGAGTTGCAGAGTCATGCCTCATAGCTACAATCTTTGGAGGTGGAGGAGCATCTGGTACATCTAGAAGACAAAACACATTTATTTTCATACATTAGTAAGAATTATAAATAACAGTGTCAAAAATAAGGCAGTGCACAATCAGACTTACCGAATGGATGTCTCGCTACGATTGACTCTGATTTAAGGCCTTCTCCAACTCCGTATTTATTTTCTGCACTAACTCTAAAAATGTACTCAGTTCCTTCATGAAGTCTGGTAACTCTAAATGTAGTCTTCTGAACAGCTGAAGCACAAGTTACCCATTTGTTGGTTACAAAGTCCCTCTTTTCTAGAATATAGTTGGTGATTTCAGATCCACCATCATCTTTTGGCGGTGCCCAGATAAGTGTTACTGCATCTGCAGTTACTTCATCAAACTTTATAGGACCAGTTGGGATTCCTGGCTTTCCAACAACTTTGACAAATACTACAGATTCTTTAACACCAGCGGGATTCTTCAACGTAATTGTGTATTTTGCAGCGTCATCTTTCTGGCACTCACGCACTGTCAGAACAGTATTTACTGCAGTAGACTCAGCAGTTACTCTGCCGCTTTCAGTTATGATTTTATCTTCACCTTTCTTCCAAGTAACTGATGGGGCAGGTTTTCCACTGATTGGGATTTTTAGTCTGAAACTGCTGCCTTCTTTTGCAAGGTAACACAAATCTGGCAAATCTCTCAAATCCATATTTGGTGCAACTGAAAAATAAAAACATTTAATTGAATTAAAAATGTATTTATTAAGTTCGATAATAGCTTGTAATTTAACAGGAACCCTTACTTACCAACATCATCCTTTGCTACAATTGTTATTTCACATGGTGAACTATATCCTGCATCATTCTGGGCAGTCACTTTAAAGGTATATTCCTTTCCTTCAGTCAAGTCTTTCATAGTGTATTGCATATTCTTGGATCGCATCACTTCTCTCCACTTGTCTTCAGAAGTGAGATGTTCAACAACATAACCAATAATACGACTACCCCCATCACTCAGTGGCTTTTTCCAGGCTATCGTACAAGATGACTTAGAGACAGCATGTGCTTTCAAGTCCAAAACAGGTCCAGGTTTTTCTAGAGGAATGATCACAATGCATTTAGATTTTAAATCAAGTCTATATTAATAAAATAAATTAAGGCACTGACGGCATATAACAGAAAAGCAGCAAATGAAACACACTTGCATGAAGATAACTTTACATGTGGCTTATTTAAAGTGTTTTTATTAGAAAAATGTAAATTCTTACCAGAAGCTTTAACAACATCCTGTGTCTCACACGGTTCCCCAATACCATATTCATTTTCAGCTAATACTCTGAAAAAGTAAGATTTCCCTTCCTCAAGATTTGGTATTCTGAATGATGTTTTGGGGCATTCCGTGGAAACTGTTGACCAGGCTTTTCGTTCTGCGTCACGCTTTTCAACAATATAGTTCTTCACTGGACTGCCACCATCAATAATTGGAGGATCCCATGAAATCATCGCTGAATCTTTAGAGGATTCTTTAATTATGAGATTAACAGGAGGTCCAGGGGTATCTTTAATTTTAAAAATACATGTATATTAAAATAAAATACAAGCACTGATTATTTGCAGGAATACATATTAATCTTGGATCTTGTTGTTAAAGCCAAAATGTAAAATGGAATACATATACAGCTGTCACTGTTTATATTTGTTTATTTCATGAGAACTTATTTAAATGGCTCTCTCATGTACATTATATAACATAGAAAAAACACAATGTAAACTTTTTCTGTACATTTTGAACTCCTGAATTTCTTACAGTCAAATGTATCTCCCCATTTCTAGGTTTTTTTCCTTGTGGAAAAAAATGAAAAATTCACAGGAATGTATCAACAGAAGCAAGGTTGGCCGAAGGTCTGTTAACTCGTTGCAACCAACCAGATAGCATTCCTAGATCCAATGGAGTTAAAAAGAATGAAAGAAAACATCTTACAGGTTGGAGCGGGTTGGTAGAACCGGATAATGTTTCTTTTGTTAATATATGACCCAATTAAAAACACATTAATGTACAGTATCGATTTTTTATGACATTTTAGAGAAGAAGAGAATAATAAATATGTAGATAAGATGAAAAAAATAACAGAAATGTGCTAATATATATTTATTTTCATAAACCATGATATCAAGTGACTTACCAAGAACTTTAACAACCATGGTGTATGTTTTTACTCCACTGCTGTTCTCCAGAGTCAACACATATTTGCCAGCGTCATATTTGTTAACATTTTCACAACGCAAGAAGGTGTCATGGTCAGTAGTCTTGATATCAAGTCCAATCCTGTCTCTCAGATTTGCATTTAATTTAGCCCAGGATATTTTGGGTGCTGGACGTCCTCTAACTGGCACGTAAATTCTCATTGTTACACCGGCACGTAAAACAAGTGCTTTTCTCAATTCTGCATCAAGTTCAGCTTCAGGAGCAACTATTGCAAAAAAAAAAAAAAAAAAATCATTACAACAAAAATCAGATTATAATTCCCAAATGCAAAAAAAGAATATTTTAACAATTTTCTATGTGAAAAATGCAAAAATTAGTAAGTTGTTCAGAAATGAAGTAAAAGAAGAAAAAAAGCCTAAAACAAGTTATTAAATACTTACTTAATATGTCTTTAGCTGTATGTGTATCAGGAACCTCACTAGGATCACTGTATCCTATTTTATTCACTGCTGAGACTCGGAACTGATACTCTGTACCTTCCATCAAACCAGTAACAGTGTAATTGGTATTGTGAAGATTTTTTGGTAAATTGCAGCGGATCCAGTTATCAGCATCGGCTCTTTTAACCTCAACAAGATAGCCCAAAATAGGGCTTCCACCATCATATGCTGGTTTACTCCATGACAAGCTTATGCTACTTCGAGTTGTGTCAATTACTTTAGGGAAAGCTGGTGGTCCAGGTGGGTCTGAAAATATAAGTTTTCAAAGATGATATTAAAAAGCTCATCATGAAATAATAGACTACAAGAAATGGAAAGCATAATTCACTTACATTGAGGGTCAAGAGCAATAGCTGCTTTGGAGGAATCACTTGGCTTGCCTGCACCTGCTTTATTCAAGGCAATTACTCTGTATTCATACTCAGTGCCTTCTTGCAGCCCTGTGGCTTTTACTGTTCTCTCTATTACAGGTTTCCTATTCACCTTAGACCAGGCAAAAGACTTTGTATCACGTTTTTCAAGCATATATCCAGTAACTGGAGATCCACCATCATCTGCAGGTGCTTTCCAGCTTACAGTCATATGATCTTTTGTTATATTGCTAATTATTGGTGGGTCACATTTGCCAGGTACATCTGCAAATAAATATTAAATGGTGTAAATCAAATCAAAGTCTAACAAATTTTGAAAAGCCCAAACTGAGAAGTAACAGCTTGCATCTTACCATATGGATTTTTAGCTATTACTGATTCTGTTAAAATAGGATCTCCAACTCCATATTTATTTTCAGCAGAAATACGAAATTGATATTCATGCCCTTCAATCAATTTCTCTACACTGCAGCTTGTGATCTGTACATTTGCAGTGACCTGAGCCCAGTTAGGCCTGCTTGTTTCACGTTTGTCAATTACATAATTTGTAATGTCAGAACCACCATCTTCAAGAGGAGGCTCCCAGCTAAGCATGGCTCGGTCAGTATATATGTGGTTTATTTTAACTGAAGCAGGTGGTCCAGGTTTATCTGAAAAAAAAATGCAAACAGATCATTATTATATTTAAATCCACCACTGTGTTTTTGGAATGCGTGTGTTTTTGTAATAAAAACATTGAAAAAGGTAATAACTGCTCTACCTAGAACTTTGAGTTTAATTGTTGCTGACTTGGAACCACTTGCATTTTCAGCAACAATTGTGTATTCTCCTGTTTCTTTGCGATTAACACTAAACAGTTCCAGCAGACAAAGGTTCCTCTTTGTTGTAATTTTAATACCCTCAGCAGATTTTAGAGTTTCTCCTTCTTTTTTCCAGCTAATGCTTGGCATGGGCTTTCCAAAAACTTGAGCATCAAGACAGACATTTGATCCAGCCTTCACTGTGATCAGAGATTTCATTTGTATGGACAGGTCAATCTTTGGAGGCACTGAAAATTGAAACAAAGTGTTTATAGCAACGCAGTTATTTAATCGGTTATAATTTTTTTTCTCAGAAAAATAAAAACATTAAATACCATTTTCTGCTTGAACAGTGACTGGATCCGAGGGCTCAGAAGGTCTGCTGATATTGATAGCTGTTTTTGCAGTTGCTCTGAACTGATACTTTTCATTTTCTTCTAATCCAGTTACTGTATATTCCTCAGTTGGAATTTGTGATGCTGCTGTATTGCATTTTACCCACTTTTCACCTGGTAGTTTGCAAGATTCAACCAAGTATCCCACAATTTTGCTTCCTCCATCATGTTTTGGTCGAGCCCAAACAAGGGATACTGAATGTTTGGTGATATCAACAACTTCAGGCTTTCCAGGTGGATCTGCAAATACGAAGGTATAGTTGACTGCAATGTTGTATGTAATATGTGCAATTTCACGGCGTTAATATTATGTTAAAATACTTACCAACTGGAGTTCTTGCTGTGACATATTCTGTAGGTTTACTTGGTTTGCTGGCTCCTGCTCTGTTTAGTGCATAAATTCTAAATGTGTACTCTAATCCTTCAATCAGACCAATGCAAGGATATTCTGTTGTGCGCACAGCTGTATCATTGGCTTTGACCCATAATAGGCTGTTTCTTTCCTTGCGTTCAATTATATAACCAGTAATAGGGCTACCACCATCATTGTCAGGTCTGTCCCATGCTACAAATATGCAGTCTTTGTTGACCTTGGTAACATGTGCATTCTTTGGTTCACTAGGGACATCTGAAAGATTAGAGAAATAGCTATTATTCTCTTTCATATATAAGAAAAAAACAGAAAACACAATCATTCAAAACTCACATACCAAATGGAAACTTGGCAACAATCCTGTCCGATGTAATTGCCTCTGATATTCCGAAACGATTTTCAGCGCGAACGCGGAAAATGTACTCTTGTCCAGGAATAAGTTTTCCAATGCGGCAACTGGTTTTGGTAACGGAAGAAACTGCTGTAATCCAGTCTCCTCTACTGACATCACATTTTTCAACAACGTAATTTGTAATGTTACTGCCCCCATCTTCAAGTGGTAAGTGCCATGATAACGTGCAGGCATCAGAGTCAATATCAGTAACTTCAAATGGTGGTTCTGGTGGCCCAGGGATATCTGTATTAGAAAAAATAAATAATGTCAGCGTGAGCAATGATATAATCAGCAACCAGATTTATAAATGCAGAAGTACATTTTGTTGGCATACCCATAACTACTACACGAATTCTCTGTGTAGCAACGCCCGAGCTGTTTTCAGCAGTGAGAGAGTAGTAGCCACTGTCCTTCCTTGTTACATCCTTTATAATAAGTACTGTGGAGTTTTGTGACTTATGTACAGCTAAACGACTGGAAGGCATAACTGCATCTTCTCCTTTCATCCATTTGGAAGCAGGAGCAGGCTTTCCATATACATGGGCTTCGATTCTAAGTTTCTGTCCTGCTTTGATGCTGATTTGTTCAGGCATTAAAATCTTTGGTGGCACTGTAAGTTTAAATAAAATGATTACATTCAAATTTAATGATGAGAATTGATATCGACAAAAAACAAAGGTCATTCTTTCTACTCATTTCTGTCCTTCAAAAATCTAATGAGTACAACAATGAATAATGAACTGAGCGAGCCAAATTACAACTGGAAAAGAGGTTTCCTCCCCCAAAAAAGTACTTTGATTTAGTATAGGAATACAGGAAAACTGAGGAGGTAATTCAGGATTGTGCGAAGTGAGCTCCGAAGCCTTTGGCTCACTTCGGACTGACTGATATGCGCTCGCTGATGTCCTGCACGCAGACATCAGCGAGCGCATAAAAGGGATTCCAGTCTCGGAGAGGCAACTCTTTTGTTCTCGCCGAGACTGGAATCCCTTTAATGCGCTCGCTGATGTCCGCGAGGTCTGTGCGAGGTGAGCCGAAGGCTTCGGAGCTCACTTAGCACAATCCTGAATTCCCCCTGAATCTTTAAATATAATCACACTTTATGCTCAAAAACAGAGATTTTTTTTTCTTTTAACTAACTGGAATTTTTAGCAACTTTTTTGTGGAAAATGAATACTAAATCACAGTTAAATGGTACATCATATTGTCTAAAGAAAAAAATTAAAGCTGTTTTGGCAAATTTGATGTGTAATTAAAACAAGTTGTAACATTTTCTTTCCCTTATATGTATGTTGCCTGTTACTTACTAAGTTGTTCTTTGATTTCAAATAATCCTTCTGCTTCTCTTGGTAAGCTCACACCAACAGAATTCCTGGCTGCTACCCTAAATTTGTATTTTGTTCCTTCCTTAAGTCCAACAACCACAATGTTTAGATCTTTTACAACAGAATACTGTGTCCAGTTGTTCTCTGGCTGTCCTTCAGCTTGATAACTAATAATGTAGCCATCAATTTTAGATCCTCCATCACGCAGTGGTGGCAACCAAGCCAAAGTGGCACTGTTCTTTGTGGTTTCTGTAACATCCAGCTTTTTAGGTGGATCAGGCTCACCTGTGAAAATAGATTGCAAATAAGTATTAAAACTATAGCATTAAAATTAACATGCATTCTTAGTTTTTACAGTTTTACACCAAGGGGGTAATTCACGATTGTGCGAAGTGAGGTGCGGAGTCCTCGCCTCACTTTGCATTGACTGATATGCGCTCGCTGATGTCCTACATGCGGACATCATCGAGCACTTAAAAGGAATTCCAGTCTCGGCGAGACCACTCTTTTGTTCTTGCCTAGACTGGAATCCCTTTAAAGCGCTCGCTGATGTCCGCATGCAGGACATCAGCGAGCATATATCAGTCAGTGCGAAGTGAGGCGAGGACTCTGCACCTCACTTCGCACTATCCTGAATAACACCCCAAGACTTTGGGTTTCATCACAAAGTTGGAATTTGAGACCCTTAGCACACATTCCAGAGCTTGCAGCCCACATTAACAATACGTAGGACCAATGGTGTTTAAAAAATTTAAATTTTATCACCCTGCGGGTGAACACTGTCATTTCTTAGAAAACTGAAGTAATCAAGATTATTTAAAGCAGCAAACACCACAGAAGCAAGTAAATCTGGAAAAATAATTACTTTTTAACTTTACAATTTACAAACATTCTTTGGATAGCTTTGAAGATGATAAATAATAAAGAAATGCAAACCTTGTATATTAAATGAAAATGATCATAAGCAAATAAATCTGCCCAATATATCACAATAATTTTAATTACCCTAATATTTATCATACTTACTTATAGGATCTGTTGCTAAAACAGGTTTTGGAGTATCCCGAGGAACACCTGAACCATACTCATTTACAGCCGTAACTCTGAAAAAGTATTCTGTTCCGGGCACAAGGTTAGCAACTTTGAAACTTGTTTTCTTCAAATCAGCAATTACTGTAGCCCATGTCTTCCTGTCAACCTCCCGTCTTTCCAAAATATAGTGAGTTACAGGACTTCCACCATCATTTTCTGGAGGTACCCATGAAAGTTGACATGACATTTTTGAGATGTCAGAAACAGTGAAGTCTGCCACTGGTCCAGGGGTATCTAGATAAAACAAATTATATTGTTTTATTTATATTATTCCCCACTGACTCTTTTATTTTAAAATAATCTCTAGTTTAGGTGCTTACCAAGTACTCTAACATTAACAAACACTGCTTTTTCTCCTGCTGCATTAACAAGTGACAAAGAGTATTTTCCCGAATCATCACGTGTAGAGTTAGGGATAACAAGGAAAGCCATGGTGTCAAGCAGGTCAACTTGACCTTTTCTTACAACATTATCAATTCCCATTCTTCTCCAGGTCACTTTTGGTGAAGGCCTTCCTCTAATGACTGCAAACAGGCGAATAGGACATCCTGCTCTAACTGTGACCAGTTTTCTCATGCTTGCGTCCAAGTCAATTTCAGGGGGTTCTGTCAAAAATTGCAACATCAGAGTTTTAGAAAGCAGTAGATTAAAATGTTGTGATGCAGGACATCATAACTGTAATTAAAAATATTACCAAGTATTTCTTTAGGAGATACAGCTTCTTTCAGTTCAGCAGGTCTTCCAATTCCAACCTGGTTTTGAGCAGAGACCCTGAACTCATATTCCTCTTTTTCACTCAGGCTAGAAACAGTATATTGTGTGTGAATAAGCTGAGCAGCAACATTGCATCTCTTCCACCCATCTTCAGGATCCTTTCTTTCAATTTTAGGCCTCATTTCTACAATATATCCAATTACTGGAGCTCCTCCATCATACACAGGTTTTCCCCAACCAAGAGTAATGGAAGTCTTTGTACTATCAGCTACTTTAAAATTTGTAGGGGGTCCAGGTGGTTCTAAAAGAAGAAAAAGAATTAAATGTCTAAAAACCATATATTTATTCAAAATGAGACTGAAACATTAATTAACATTAATTACCTATGGGATCTTTTGCTGTTACAGGTCTTGATGGTCCACTTGGATCTCCAAGTCCGATTTCATTTTCTGCTTTAACACGGAATTGGTACTCATGTCCTGGTAGGAGATTTGTAACTTTAAAACGCCTTTCTGGGATTGCAGTTTTTGTGACAGCAACCCACCTCAGGGAACGTTTTTCTTTTTTCTCTAGAATATAACCAGTCACAGATTTTCCACCATCATATTCTGGTGCATTCCAGACAACTGTCATTTCTTCTTTGCTCACTTTAGTTACTTCTGGAGGCTCTGGAGGACCTGGTCTGTTATATCTTGTTTTAGCAATTATTGGCTTGGTTTCTGTTGGTGGACCAGTACCCATTTTATTCTCAGCTCGAATTCGAAATATGTACTCATTTCCTTCTATTAGACGAGTCACTTGTGCATGATTAAGAATAACAGAAGAAGAGTATGTGGACCATACCATACGCTTGCTCTCACATTTTTCTAGAATATAATTTTGTATTTCACAACCACCATCATCCTCTGGTGAATCCCAACTAAGTTTGCATCTATCACTTGATACATCAGATATTTTAATGTTTCTTACAGGACCTGGAACATCTAGAACAGTGACAGATGCATAAGCTGAAAAGCTCCCTGCTGTGTTTGTGGCAGTAACAACATATTTACCGCTATCTGATCGTTTTGATTTTTCAAGAATGAATTTTGAATATTCAGTTTCATTTTCAACTTTAAGTCTTGGAGATTTACTTAAATCTGTGGCATCTTTATCTTTATTCCATTGTATTTCTGGCTGAGGTTTTCCTCTTACTCCAGCCTCAATTCTAATTGTCTCACCAGCTTTTACTACTAGTGTTCCAACTAATTTCAGATCTAGGACAGGCTTTAAGATTTCTTCTTTTACCAGAACTTCACTGGTTTTCACCCAGTTGCTCTCACCTCCTTCATTTTTGGTCTGAACCCTAAACTGATATAGCTGATTTTCATGACATTTGTCTATGAGGTAGCTGGTTTCTTTGATGCTGCCTTTATGGACTCTTTCCCATTCATCAGAGTCTTTAAGTTTCCTCTCAACATGATAAGATAAATTTGGACTTCCTCCATCATAATCTGGACGTCGCCATTTAAGATACACAAATGTTTTTCCTACCTCAGCAATATGAAGGTTCTCTGGTTCACCTGGTTTTTCAACTGGATTTATTGCAAGAACAGGTGTTTTAGTTTCAACTACTGGACCTGGACCTACTTTGTTTTCTGCACAGACTCTGAAGAAATATTCATGGTTTTCAATAAGGGATGCTTTAATTAAACGCTTAGTAAGATCTGAGGAGATTACAAACCAACCTCTTTGATTTGGTTCACGATATTCCACAATGTAGTTTGTAATTTCTGATCCACCATTATCTTGTGGATTTTCCCAAGAAACCATGCATGAATCTTTAGTGACATAAGTAATCTTAAGATTTTGACATGGTCCAGGTCTGTCTAGTACATTAACAATAACTACTGCTTGTGCTTGTCCACTGGTATTCTTTGCTAATATTGTGTATTTACCATGATCTGCTCTTACTGCTGATTTTATCTGCATGTCAACATGGGGGAAATCATGTGTAAACTCAGTTCTATTATCTTTAACAATTACTCGTCCATCTTTAGACCAAGTCATGTCTGGGTCAGGTCTTCCCTTCACACGTGCTGAAATATTAATTGTTTGACCTACTCTTACAGTTAGCAGGTCACGGCAGATCATATCAAGATCAATTTCAGGTGGGTGTAAAATATCCTTGGCAAGCACAGATTCAGGCAATTCCCTAGGTTCACCTTCTCCAATTATATTTGCAGCTTTAATGCGGAACCTGTACTCATTTCCTTCTATTAGACCAGGGACCCTGAAAGCACATGGCTTAATAAGATCATCAGTATTTATTCTGTTCCATTGTGCTGATCCTGATTTTTGGCATTCCACAATGTATCCTAAAATGGGGCTTCCTCCATCTCTAGTTGGCTTTGTCCATACTAAGTCAGCTGTTTCTCTGCTCTTATCCTTTAACTTTGGATTTATTGGAGGACCTGGTGGTGATATTGGGCGACTTGCTTTGATTGGGTCAGAAACAGGGGATGGTTTACTTAGTCCTGCAATATTCTCAGCAAAAACTCTGAATTCATAGGTGTTGCCTTCATATAAACCAGTAGCCCGAAATTTAAGATCAAGCACAGGTGTTTTGTTGACCCTCACCCATTTACCAGATATTTCTCGCCTCTCAAGAATATACCCACTAATTGGGCTGCCTCCATCAGATTTAGGTATTGTCCATGAAACAGTGGCAGCATTTTCTGTAATATCATAAACCACTGGTTTTCCAGGAGGTGATGGTGGATCAAACATGTGCTTGGCAATAGTTGGTTTGGAATCTAGGGGTTTACCAATACCCATTTTATTCTCAGCTCTAACCCGGAAAGTATATTCATATCCTTTTTGAAGTCGTGGAATTTTTGCTTTTGTTTGAGTGCTCCCAGTGCTGACAATTGACCAAGTTTCTTTCTTCCCTTCACATTTTTCAACAATGTAGTTCATTACAGCACTTCCACCATCATCTTTTGGTGGTCTCCATGAAATAACCATGTATTCAGGTGTAACTTCCAGGATATTTAATGGGCCTGTTGGTGGGCCAGGTACATCTAAAACTGTAAGATGAAGTGCTGCAGTCTTGCTTCCAGCGACATTTGTCACAGTCAGCAGATACTCTCCTGTGTCCTTCCTTGTGCATTCTTTGATTGTAAGCACTGATGAAAAATTATCAGTATCGATTGTACAGTTGCCTTCTGATTTGATTTCTGTACTGTCAGTAACCC
The DNA here is from genome assembly GCA_019650415.1 of Pipa parva. Lineage (NCBI taxonomy): Eukaryota > Metazoa > Chordata > Amphibia > Anura > Pipidae > Pipa > Pipa parva. Next base: position 43,321 of record WMED01000104.1, read on the forward strand.
ATTTTGCAGTTGGAAGTGGGATGCCTCTTATAATTGCAGGTAATCTTACAGTTGTACCAGCTTTGACTACCAGTCCTTCAACTAATTTTACATCGACTTCTATACTTGGTGGAGCTAAAAATGTAAAATAGGAAAGATTATACATGTATTATATAGACATAATCAATAAAATTGCATTCAATTGGTAATTATTCATACAGTTTAAAAATCATACATTGTAATTACCTATTTTTTCCACACACTCAATTGGAATTGTTGTGTCTGGACGACTAAGCCCTGCAATATTCTTGGCTCTTACACGGAACTTGTATATTTTTCCATGTTTTAAACCAGTAACTGTGCATTCAGGTATGGAAACTGTTTTAAAGTTAACCCATTCATCTGTTCCATCTTCTTGGTAGTCAACTACAAAACCAGTAATTTCAGAACCTCCATCACGGTCAGGAAAGTCCCAAGCAAGGGATACTTCAGTCTTATCTACATCAGTGTGATGAAGATTTTTTGGTGGTCCTGGAGGATCTAAGAAAAAAAAAAAACATATTTAATCATATTTGTCTACTTAAAAGAAAGAGTAAAGGCCAGTAGTTATTTAAAAGTAATACATACATATTGGATCTATTGCTTTGATTGGCTTGGGTGTTTCAATATAAGTACTGCGTCCATACTGGTTTTCTGCAGCTACACGGAACAAATACTGAGTGCCTTCCAAAAGGTGTCTAGCCATGATGCTGTGTTTTTTAGATGTGGTTGAGACTGGTATCCAGCGAGGATTTGCAACATCTCGTTTTTCAACCACATAGTTGGTAATAACAGAGCCACCATTGTCCTCTGGCTCCTTCCATGTGAGATAACAAGAATCTCTCCTAATCTCACTTACCTCCAGATTTCTTGGAGGGCCAGGTTTGTCTAAAAATAAAAATAAAATATTACAAAAATTCTTATTTTATTATTAATTAAAACGTAAAAAAAAAAAAAAAACTCCAATAGAACAGGCAGAAATATGCATATAATTTCAGTCACAATCCAAATCTCTAGGTTGTGAAACTTACTGGAATAATTAAAAAAAAAAAAAAAAAGCCTAAGAAATATTTTTGGCTAGAACTGATCAACTTGATGGAAAGGTCTGATTACACTGCCCCAAATGTACATTTAGTACAGTAACAGCCCTGTGAGACTAACGACCCATTCCTTTAGAATTTTCACCTCTGCATTTCCATATTATTCTAAATAAAAGGCACAGCAAATGCTCAGTGTACCCTGAATTATGTAGGTGTGTAAAACATTAGGGACTGTGGCAAAATGAGCAGATTAAAATCTCTGATGAAATATCTGTCAAAGAGATCGAAAAGTGAAAGGAAATAAATTAGGAACTTATCTAATGTTTGATTTTCTTTCAATCACACAGAATGTAATACGTACTTGCATTGCTCAGTTAATTAGGAACAACTATACAAAATAGCCTACCGTATATACTCGAGTATAAGTCGACCTCGTGTATAAGTCGAGGTCAGTTTTTGGGCCAAAAATTTTTAAATTTGCTATGACCCTTGTATAAGTTGAGGAAGGAGTGGGGGGCTGTAAAGTGTGTGAGGAGCTGTCAGATAGAATGGTATATTAATAGAGTATCCTTACAGTACCAAAAGAAAAACACACCACACACCTAGATCCTAGCCCAGGGGTCTGCAACCTTCAGCTCCAGCCTCCTTGTTGAGACTGTTGGGAATTGCAGCTGTGTGTGTGTATGTGTGTGTATGTTTGTTTGTGTGTGTTTGTGTGTGTGTTTGTGTGTATTTATGTGTATGTGTGTGTGTGTGTTTGTGTGTGTGTATGTGTTTGTGTGTGTGTGTGTATGTGTTTGTG
>WMED01000105.1:0-12490 GCA_019650415.1 Pipa parva
CTCATTCTCAAAAAAAAAACTCGCAAGAACAATGTAAGATCTCACTCAGTAAACTTGGTCTTTCCGAGTTTAATCCATTTTAGCCAGAGAGTTACCCATACATTTCCTGAATCGCCTCTTACTTTTCTAAGTAGTGATTGAATTGACATTTACTGCAAGGAACTGCAGGAAACCACCAAGATTAATAATACAGCAAGGTACTGATATGTACAGGGGTGAACAAACATATACCGTAAAAAGTGGAACATATCACAATAGTATGAGCTTAAAATTATTGACTACTGGAGGGAATCCATGTCTCAATTTGTTAAATTGGGATGCCTGTCTTACTGGGAATAGGACAATCATTATACATAACTATCAACGCTCTCACCATTCAGCCAAAATTAACTCACTAACAAATTTTCTCACACGTTAGTAATCAGTCAATGCATTTTACCCTCATTTATTTATTGCAACAGCCAATCACAGCTTAGAAAACATAGTGAGGGTCATGTTGGGGCACATGATTGGATGACCCTATAAAAGGAACACTGCCATGATTCTAGAGGTAATGTAAACGTTAGTGATGAGGTGAAGTTAAGGTACATCTGATGAGCAGTGAGGTTTAACGTGTAGAGAAAGTGTTTTTCAAAAATGTGTATGTGTGGTTGGGGCTGGGCATCATGTGAGTTTTTAGTAATTGGCTGATATTAAATATAAGGTGCTTTATTGTTAGAGATATTAAGAATCTGGAGACAAAAAGCAGGGAAACTTGGACACATACAACAAGGAAGCATAAAAAAAAACAATGGCAGAGACAGAGGGGGAAGAATGGTTTAAAAGAGAAAATCTGGTATTCATGGGCAGCAAAACAAAGAAACCAAATGACAGTTAGATGAAAAGAAGACAAAGAAAAAGGAAGCCGTACATAAAGAGAGAGGCAGACAAGGGGAGAGATATTCTGGACTTGGCAGAATAGAGAGAGAGGCTGCACAGTGTATTTACAGTTATGTACAGTAGAGGAGTGCCATGCTCCACTCAGTGTTCATAGTTCATTTTCACTACTTGTACAAAAGGTGAACCCTGCTCCCATCACAACTGTTCCTACCCAGCTTGTCTCCCCCCTCAGCTACAAGGCACCTGGCCAGAGGTAGGCCAGGCTGGTACAGAGAAGAAACTGCCCCTGAAGAATTTGGGAAGTGATTATCAGAACAGTTGTCTCGGGTCGTGACCGATGGTCTTCTGCGGGAGCGCAGTTGCTGGCGTAGCTCCATGACCCTTTCTTCTTTCTGAAAAGAAAAAAAAAGCAAAGGAGGGAATCAGAAAGAAAAAAAACTAGAGATAAGCTGGACTTGAAAGTGGAAAGCAAAACTATAGGATCAGAAAAAGTATTCAAAGCTGATAACAATCATGCTGAGAGTAATAAAGCTCCAACCTCAGCAATGATTCTTCCTAGTTCCTGATTCTCTCTCTCCAGCAGACGAGACTTCTCTTCCTCATTATTATTGGTGGATGACCCAGTTTTGAGGGTATCCTGTTGTTCAGATTGCCACTCTCCTCTTGTAATGAGTCGTCTCATCTAAACACAACCCACAGAAAAGGTCTGAAACATTAGTTGTATCCCTTAACCTTAGAAGCAAAAGCAAGCAAAGCTGGCATTAATATTATGTTAATTTAAGCTGCAATTTGCATGAGATTAATTACAAAGTGGCATGGGGTGGAATTAGAAAGGGATGGGGTGAAGCCTTAGTTCTCAGCCTAGAGTACTTGAGGGTTTCCCTGGAAACCCGGTAATTGCCTAGCAAACCCAGATGGAAAGCAAGCACATTTCATGCATTGTATGTGCGTGGAAAGACCATTTCATTCTGTAAAAAGTGCTGCTACACACACACACACACACACACACAAGTGTGTAAAATGCACAAGAAATACATAGAAAAATAGTGCTATTTGTTTTTTATTCAGCTGCACTTAGACATGAGTAAATTAGGCAACACATGTAAGTGTAACTCAATGTGTTATGATTTCTATAAGCATATGTACAGCACTACTAGCAACTGGCCCAGTGTGCTTAGTCTAAATGGCTGCCATAGTCAATACTAGGCAGAAGAATCGAAGTCGTTGATTAATTGGGTTAATGTTTCAGTAATACTGCAATTAATTAACTGTGTGACCCATTTCCTCATCAGAAATTAAAAAAATATTTCTTTTATTATTTCATTTGCTAATCAGGGTTATAACAAGATTCAGGCTTAACAACCTTTTACAAACATGCAGAAAAATCTATAGTGTGTCATTTAATAAATACTAAAAAAACCTTCCCTATCAAAGTCCACCAACTGCAACATAGTTGTGTCCAGAATTAACTGCCCCCCCAGTTCTTAAGGCCTGCTCTCTAGTAAAAGCCTCTCTCGATTGTTCCAATTCCCAAGTTCTTGGACAGGATACTTGGAAACTAGTGCTAATGTAATCAGTCTGGAGGATAAGGACTACAGATACTTATGCTTTATTCAGATTAATCAGTGATCTAATCCAGAACACTTTTATTATATCCTAAACCATTGTATACATGTATATTTTCCCAATACAACTTACACTGTATTTCCTTTAAAGGCATGTTGTCATTACAGTTATTCCATTAAAATCCCATTCAACCCCAGCTGCCTGGAGCACAAATTCCAGAGGGCACTACCCACTTGGCCCACAGGCACCTGCCTAATCACAGCTAGCCCTTCCAATACTTGCTTGAGTTTGATGGCTGGGTAATTGCCACTCTCCCAGCCTAACACCATCACAAGAGTGTTGGGGGGAGGAGGGGTGAATGATCAAAAACTGTGGGGGGGAAAGGTGGTGCCAATTAATCTGTCACACCTTGGTGAGATGAGGAACTGCCTGATTCCATGTTATTGTTTTCACAATCTCACAGTTGGGCAGTTTTAATGCAGTCATACATTAAAAAACAGTGATTTAAAGCTTACAGGCCCCAGCAACCAGAGGCCCATTTAAATGTAAAACAATGCAAACATGAATCACCTTCAACATTTAATTCCAAATACACACAAAATATATTCAATCGTTACATTTGAGATAAGAAAAAAAAAAATTCTTATTTCAGTATTATTCTCCCCGACTGCAGAATGAGCGATCTAATCTGAAATATTTACCGCTTTTGCAAAATGCTTCCCTACCGAACTCTGTTAATTCTCTTGCTATATGTAAATGTTTTTATTATATCTCCTCTTCCCTTCCTGTATTCTAAACTGTAATGTAGATTGCTTGTAGCTTTTATTGATGTGACATTATTATTACTATTAGACACAGCACATTTTTAGTAGTCCTTGTCAGTTTGTATTTTATTAATGTGCATTAGTAGAGTAGTGGGGCATCAGTGACCTGTACAGTGGCAATTTGACTTCCCTCTCTCTACTATGAATTCAATTTCTTATACAGGATAGTATTAGATTATCTTTCCTCTCTGCTTTACTACAGTGCTTGTTTACTCACATGTCATCTGAAAAGATAACTACTAGATTCCTTACTCGTGGAAGATTTTTTTTTGAAAAACTGCTATCTACAATTAACTAAAAGTAAAGATATCCCATGTTGCAGTAGCTTTTGAATCAATTTGCAAAAACAATCCTGCTCCTCTTCTTGTGACTACATACCAGTATGCTTGTATACACAAACAAAAAAAATCTACAAAGCTCCTGAGCTAAAATAAAGTCAGTTTAGCACACAATAAGTGAACCAGACATCTCATGTCAAAGTATGTCTACTCACCTTGGGCACAAAAAGCACAACAAGTGTGATGTAGGCTGAGAAGACAATGGCAAGAGAAGAGAATGCAAAGGAAGCATCTTGCTGGCTGCTAAGGATCATTGTGACCGGAGCTGTGATGAGACAAAGGATCTGAGAGGAGAAAGCAATAGGTAAATTAAAATGGTATCTGATAGGCAACAAAAACACATCAGGTCAGTGGAAAGCACAAAACTCTATAATGCATTGTCAGAAGTGGTGCTGCTTGTAAGTGCCACTCATGTCTGCCGGCGCTCAGCTGGATGCCATCAGGTGTTGGGCTCTCTGTTAGCCCAGCACTTCTGGTTCTGAGGAGCCAATCCCCACCACTAGACATCATTCGTGAGGTTAACGGAGGGAAATATAAATTGTGAGCACTGCTAGCAAACAGTGCTCGATCAATTGTTATCCCTATGCTGTGGATCTTATGCTTGGTGTTTTGAAACCCTAAAGTTTTGCTTTAGCCAAGTGTCTCTATGCTTTAAGTCTGTTTCAGCCTTAAGCCAAGAGGTTCTGCAGTGTCTGTCTTAGTGAGTCTCTTCACAGCCAGCGCTGCAGCCTTGCCTATGTACAGCACCAGTATGAAAACCAGGGCCTCTTTCAACTATGCGCTTTAGTGTTAACCAGTACCAACTCCTGCTGTGGTACAAAGGATCCACCTGTGTGTGTTTTAAGTCACTATGTTCCTGTGTTTCATTGTACACCTTAGCCCTTCCAGAGGTTTACTACCCATGTTCCTGGATCTTTACCTGCACTTTGTCACAGTACACCTTAGTACCTCCAGAGGTGTACAACCTTGCACCTGTAACCCTCACATTTAGGCCTTAGTGCTTTTAGAGGCCTAACAGGCTCTGGGTATGCTATAGTGCCTTTAGTGGCAACCCAAACCTGTGGTAAATCCCTTGTTATCCGTGAGATACTTTATTATTTGCTCAAGCCCTTTACAGAATATCTAGCCATATATCCAGATCCCTGACATACATACAGCTAATTAATGTGCTGTGGCTAATGTATGTCCTGTAGGTAATTAACAAGGTTAATCAGGCATTCTAATTTCTAACACCATCTTTCCTCCCCCTTTACTTTTGTTCAGTTGAACTTAATTAGTTTAAATTGTCCTTCTTTCAATAACGGCACATGTTAAGGCAAAGCCATTCAAGGTTATTCATGTCAACTTGGTCAAAGCTGTTTTTCTTGAAAAAAGTCAGGGAAAATTGTCATATAATGATAGTGTAAAAAAGTCAGACATTCAGATTATCATTTAAAATATAAATAATAATGTCTGACAAATCAGGTGAATTTCCTCGGTTTGACACCTAGAGACTTGCTGATTCTGCTTTCTACAGACTTGTCACTTCTGGATACAAAGAGTAGTTCAGCTTCCTTCTTAAGAAAATCATAACATTAATAGCTGCAAACACAGAAAAGGTTTTCCCTTTCTTAACAAGTGTCTGCATAATGAACTTTTAACTACTTACAGCCACATTGTATATAGCCATCCCCACTGCACGATGGTCATTAATTTTCTCAGTAGAAACACTTTTTGTCTCATAAGCAAGGAATATGCCAAGCAAAAGGAGAAGGCCCTTAGAACCATATACTATACCTAGAGATAGTAAGAAATTTGTCTCAAAAAGAATTCCAAATTACACAAACAAACAGTAATACAATGAGAGAGTATGTAAGGATGCATACAACTGGCAGAAAATATGAGTAAAGATTGAGACAAGATATATAGGAATATACAAAATATACGGACATGAAATTACACAGTAAATATGACAGAGACATAGAATAGCATAGAGGACTATAAGCACACCAAGCCAAGTGTTCATCTTAAGAGAGCTGCAGTGCTCCAATTGTGGAAGAATAAGAACATCCAGGTCGCCCCGAGGCTCTTCTTTGGTAAACTCCTACAAATGGTAGGAAGAAAATAAGGTGAACATCGTAAGTTGAAACAGCAATTATGTCTCAAATGGTACAAAAACACAAGTGTAGTTTGTGGAAGAAATATTAGTCCTTTTACAGTACTTATCTACTGTATAAATACAGCATATATTATTAAAGCATATTATAAGTGTATTGAGTGTATGGACAGCACAATTTGCTGAAAACTGATTTTTGCTAAGGCCAGGATTTATTTACATTTCTTCCTACTAGAATTGTCTGACTTATCTGTAGATTTGGATTTCTATACTATGCTTCATACTGCTGTACATGGGCACTTTCTACTCTGATTATGACTGGCCACCTCCTGGAAGCCTGGGATTGAAATGTTTGTGGATGATCCAAACCTGTATAGTCTGCACTAGAGGGAACTTCATTTGAGTTGAAACACAAGGGTAAAATACATTCTCCAATTAGTAAACAGGAGATCTCCATTGTAGCTAGTTTTTGGGACTGTTATGGTAACGTAATCTGAATTTTGGGACTGTGACTCATAGAGAATCAATGCCAACAGTACCTATTCTAACTAACATTACAATAATAAAATATCTTTTTTAATAGCCCACTAGGTGACTGAAGAGATAAGTGACTGCAGCACAGTATAATTATTACAGTGCTGTATTAGATCTGCTTACAACAGCTGCAGACTGCGGTAAATGGTACATCTGACAAAATAATGTGAAAGATGTTCATATGGCATAAACTATTCCTTAAAGAGAGACATTACATTTCAACTCATGATTGTCAAATAAACCAAAGTAACTAAAAATATAGAATGAATGAGTAGGGAAGCAGAACTGTTTATCATAGGACCAATAACTCCCTACATCCCTTGCATTTCAATTATCTTCTGTAATAACAAATGTATTGTCACCTGTACTCTGTCTCTTGTAACTTCTCACCTCAACAGAGCGTTGCAGAGGGTCCACTATCTGCCAGATCCCCAGGGTAATGATATCCAGACCCAACAGTAGAGAGACTGTAGTGTACAGTTTCCAAGGCTCCAGAGTCTGTGACTGCTGCAGGGCAAAGTAATTGGAGAGATGAAGGATAAGTGAAGTATTATATATTCTACAGCACTGAATACTGACTACTAATCAGATGGTAAGAAAGTGAAAGGATGGCAACATTTCCAACTTCCAGTCAACCCACAGTGTTGCCAGGATATTGAAGGCTGGAGGCTTGGGTTAGACATCTTTGGCCAAAGACACAGATAACAGTGGAAAAAGTATGTAAGCTCTATGGGGAAGGGACTTCCATCCTCTTGTTTCAATCACAGCCTGGCACTTACAGTGATGAATCTGCATGATTTTATGTTTGTAATTTACTTGACTTGTAGTAAGCGCTTTTCCCATGTCTACATTATAATTGTATTACTAAATTGTACAGTGCTGCTTAACCTGTTGGCACTTTATTAATTAAAAAATGTAAAGTTTTATTAATATATCAATATATGATGACTTTTGTAGGGCTTTCTTTTTTCTATATAAAAGCATAATATAGCAATGCAGAAAACAGTCACCTTGTTCGAGATAGTCAATATGCCTTTTTCTCACTATAGTCCTTCTTATTACCTTCCCAAACACTCCTATTAGTATGAAGAGCACAGGATGCCACTCAGTTAGGTAGATATCAAAAGTCTCCTTCTTTCATACAAAATGATTACATGTATGTATCATTTACATATGCAAATGCTGTCTTTCCTGGATAACTGTCTGTGTAAGAACACATGACTGGTGAAGGTTTTGATGAATAGTTATACTAATTTTCACCTCTTAACCCTAGCCGAACAAATGACACACTCACCAATCCTTTTTGGGTTGAAAAGGCACAGCATTTACTTTATTATTTTGAACACAAACTGTATTTTAACAACAACTTTTTAACTAATGGTCCTAGAAGTTCCTTTGATATCTGAATGCTAACCCCTCCTATCAGCAGTATACCGCCAGCTCGATAGTACCCAATCACCTGGCAGGGACCCCATGCCCTGTGTTACCACTTCCATGTTTATCCATTAACATCCCTTACTCCTTTGGGTATGTTTCATATCTCTTTCCTACCAACCCCATTTCTCAGGACCACCTCCCCAAAATGCTGTGACAACTAGTCTATCTGACATTAGGGAGGGAGGGTGGTGGACCGCTCCTCCTCTGTTTCTCACTCTCTGCTGCCCTTCCTGTCCTCTCTGACCTTTTCCCATCAACCCTCTCACTTTCCTTTACTGTTCCCATCCTCTCCCAGTCATATTTGCCCTCCCTCTGACAGCACTGGGCTCCCTCTTCCAGTTGTTCCAAAATGAAGCTAAACTCTCATACAGCTACAATATTTACCAAAAAGCCAGAGACAGACTATGCAGTAAACAGCCAGTATATGCCCCCACCCTTTTTGGAAGTCACCAAAAACAGAATAACACTAACAGAAAAACACAAACAATACACAATCAATTATATTTAACAGTGACTGCAACAAAATTCATAGCAATTATTCATTTCAAGCACAACATCACAACAAAATACATGCAATCAATTTTGTTGCACTTTAATTCTTCTTACTGCCCTCAATACCCAATATAAAATTGGGTATTTAACTTACAATATGTCATTTTACAACCATGGGCATCCACAGACAATAATGAAATGGGGGGTGGCTGCATGATGTTGTGAGTTTCCTGAAGACATTCATGTGATGCCTCAGGTGCAATCAGAAGGGCCTGTCCTGTCCCAGCACATCAGGAGGCCAAGATTACTCCCAATGCACCTTCCGAGGGGTGGGAGGTGCATCCCCACGGACGCACAAGTACTGCATATGAAATTGCATGTCAATCTAAATGGCAAAATTCATTTTCTGATGTTACTGGTCCTTTAATGTCTTTCTTTTGAGAGTGAAGGTTTCCAACAGGGAAAGAGACTGGGAGGAGTAATAAAGAGAAAGTAATGCATTTACATCAATAAGTAATGAGCAGAATGTGTTACGTTCATTAATATATAGTGGTATACTCTGTAAACATAGCAATCACGTTATGTACAAATACATATCGCATGCAGAGGTACTATAAGAAGAAAAACTACAAGTAGGTCACATTATTTAAAGTGGACCTGTCAGGTTCACTTAACAGACTTTTTTTAGAAAGCAGGGAGTTGTCTTAGCTGAATCCTAAAAGCATTCAGCTACGACTGTAGTAAAAGAAGCAAACTCCCAGCTTCTTTTCTGCTCTGATGCCTGACTTGAACAAAAAGTTGGGTGGGGCTAAAAGGATGACTGACATTAAAGTTCCTTCAATCAGATTCCTTAAATCACAATCTAGCAGGTATCTGATTGGAGGAGCTATAATGTCAATAATCATTTAGCTCCGCCAACCCGACTTTTAATTCAAGTTGGGCATCAGAGCAGAAAAGAAACAGGGACTTTGCTTCTTTTACTACAGTGTTAGCTGAATGCTTTTAGCATTCAGCTAAGCCAACTCCCTGCTTCTTAAAAAAAATTGTCTGTTAAGTGAACCTGACAGCTCCACTTTAAGCTCAGTATAAGTATTAAACCTGAGCAACTTACTGCTAATGTTAGTCAAAAACACCACAGGAGAAATCTGTAGTGTTAGGGCAGGCATTTTGGAGAGGCAACTATTTAGGGCCCCCAACAACTGGAGATAGCTGTGAAGGCTTCTATACAACATTAAGGTGGACTGGAGAACTCATTCTACATATTTATTTATACACAGATGTGTTTATTATTGTTTATTGTTGTTTATAAGCATTATATTAGGAGAGTGAGCTGAGATCAGTGTTGTCTGGTTTCATTAAAATATATGATAAAATAGGTGATACTGTAACATGCTAGAAGAAAGTATAAGGAATTTAAGTAGTTAATTTGAGATTATTATGTCTGAGGTGTTATTTGGCTCCATCAAGGACCACACAGATAAATCCAGGCACCGTGTTATGTCAAATGGAAAGCCCCATTTTATTACGGAACAAGTTTACACAACGTAAACTGGTCTACTTTGTCAGATGTGTTTAATACCCCTTCCATGGGATCCGTATTGTTTGCTTTAGTGCAGAAAACCAACAAATCCAGCTTAGTTTAAAAAAGTAAATAAAAAATAATTATTAAACTCTTAATTGCTTGATAAAATCATAAGATAAAAACAGTTAGAGATGAACACATTGTGACCACTGTTCATATAATTTAAAAAGTAGGCCATAGGGCATGTTACACCCTGGTGACAAATTAATAGTAAATCCCAAAACTGGCTTCACTGGTGAGTATATTGGGACACATTCCTTTACTACTAATGCAAACAACACAGATGCTATAAAAGGGGTATTACACACTTTGACAAAAGTAGGTCAGTATTCCAAAACACCTATAAAAGGCTGATGGCTAATTGTTTGAATTCATTTCGACATTAAGGCAATTCACTCTGTTGCCCCTCCCTACATTTCCTCACTCGTTTGGCCATATATTCCTCGACGCCAACTATGCTCCTCTTAAAGCAAATCAGCTTTGCACACTACACACCAATACTGCCCTTTCTTGTTTAAACCCTTTCCTTTTTCTCCTGCACATCTGGAATTCTATACCCATTTAACATTCCCTCTGCACTTCCAAAACGAAACTGAAATCCTACCTTATGGAGCTCTAGCACTGATTTTATGTATAAATTATATTTTATCCTTAAGTAGTTATTTATGCTTATTATATGTATTTATAGACCAGTGTCCCAGTATATTGTTAAGGCTCTTATTACCCTTCTATGTATTTAAGTCTTCCTCCCATTTAGATTGTAAGCTCTATGAGGAAGTGTTTCCCTGATATCCTGCATTATGTTTTCCTACCTTGTATCAAGGACAGTGCAAAAGTTGGTCAAAACTATTCTAACCTCTTAGGATCTCACTTATATTTAAATGGAAGACCTCTAGGTTTCCACTGTAGAAGAAGTGACTGAAACTTTGTGAACACTTAAGGCATCACTGATTATAGAGTGAATTCATCTCACTACAATTTGAGTCACAAAATAGAAGCAAATTCACTTCTTATTATTGATTAAGCAGAAAATAATCTAGTTGAAATGGTGGATACCAGCAAATGCTGTCAGATGCATAGTGTGGAGTAGTCAGTCGGATAGAAGTAGGATGAGAAGTCATGCGGAGTGAGGTGAATTCAACAAGTGAAGGGCATTGACATCAGTCTCACACTGTCCCACTAACTGTGAATAAAGTTCCTTAAATCACAATCTAGCAGGGATCTCATTGGAGGAGCTATTATGTCAATCATCATTTAGCTCAGCCCAATCCAACTCGGAAAGAAGAGTCAGGCTGACAGGGAAGAAGACAGAGAGAAATGCTGTATAAAGGTAAATTTTTTAATATACATATATATTTACAAAAACGTTTATTTCATTAGTAGAACCTAATTTAGTATTAGTTTTGAAGTGACAGGTGCACTTTAACCTCTGCCAATCTACTAAAGCTATACAGAATAATATTGTTAATTTTTATTTACTATGACTGGCCTTTCACATACTTGAGGGCCACATGCTGGAAAGCCCTGTTATACAGAAAAATAAAACTGTTCTTATTTGCCTCAAGTTAAGCTGATATATTTCAGACAGACATTAGCATCTTGGAAAAGAACTAAAAAACAAGGTGTTAAAGGAATTACTCAGTTAGCAAGGCTGCACTGTTTTCACAGACCAAGCAGAGATTAGGTTACACAAAAATGCATTTATCCTACAGCACAGGGAATTGGAAATGCCTGAGACTGTGAGGGAAAAGTATCATCAAGAACAGAGTATGCACATCTTCTGCAATTTGAGTGTTGCCATGGTAACATGATACAAAACCAGTAGATCTATAATACCCATCACCTGACTGTCTCTACTACAGCAACAGCAGTATTATTGATCCCCTCTCCCAACCGCAGAATTCGGTAGCAAATTAATTATTCATTGGTGGTTACAGTGGTACAGAACCAAAGGAAAATTTACTTGCTATACTATGCTAAACTGGTCTGTTTATATCATCAGCTGTTATTTAGAACAGGTAACCAGTAGAAGAGGTGGTGGCCAGACCCTATTTCACAGCTCTCAATGCATGCATAGATAAAATAATAAAATGCATAACACCATTAATATGTACATGTATTTTACTAACTAGGACCTAGCAGAAAAGTAAAAGACCAACTAGTAAAAAAAATTACAGAAGATGAGGAAACAGATCAGTATACATGTATGTATAATTTTATACAGGTCATCTGCCAATGGATCACAAAATGGGGCTGTTTATAAAGACCATTTGACCTTCTAGATTAGTTTTGCCGTAATTTGACATTAATTTCTGTTGATCTGAGCTTAGTGATTCTGCTGATTTACAACAGGGATGAAAAAAATTTTGATGCTGGAAAAAAATTATCGCTAAGTATCGATCAGTTGAAAGTGGCATACTTTTCATTGTTCTCCAGTTATGCCCACCTTCCAATTCAATATCGATTAATATATTCTTTCTGAAAGGGAAATCTTCCACTATGGCTAAATGACAGAACCAACCCTTTAGGACATAATGGTTTATGACAATCGCTTTGAACAGCTTTCTGAATAGGTGAAAATGGTGATTAACAAGGCTATTTATACAGCCTAAACTAGTCAAAAAAACCTTTTGAATTTTATAAATAGCCTCCATTATGTGAATGTGGGGGTTTTACAGAGCTGCGGTCCCCAACTTTTGTTGGATCAGGGACCAGTTCCCCTCCCAGCAAAGGTTTGACTGAC
>WMED01000105.1:12532-44538 GCA_019650415.1 Pipa parva
GGCAAGGCAATGCATGTTGCCAATTGCATAACACACACATCACCACCATGTATCCTGGTAAGGGACAGTGGTCCGTGGACTGGTGGTTGGGGAGCCGTTCGTTATAGAGAACAATGCTTTATGCTAACACAAGAACAGTTGGACCTACTGAGGAAGTTCAACTGAACAAAAATCAGAGCATTGTGACAGAAGCCTACAATTAACCTCTACAAAGTTGGCAATTCATATTCAAATTAATTCTATTTGTTTTTTGTCTATTTACACAATTAAAAGGACTTGACAAGGCTCATTAGCCTACATTAACTCTATTGAAATGCTGGACAATTCAATTCACTACAAGCCGGATTTCTGATCTAGTTAAGTGCACTGTAACTTAAAATGCTGCTCACTCTTTCTCTCCTTTAGGAGGATGTAGTGGCAAGTTGACAGTTTAAACTGTAATATAGCATGTATGAAAAAAAACTCGTGAAATAGCACACAGACATCAAAGATATTCAAGTCACCAGAACTATTTACCAACAATGCACAACTGCAGTATGGAAAACTGTGGTATTAAAGCGTATCTAGCTCAAAATATAAAGCTGAAACAATTCCATATATTGTGAAAATGCCCCATGTCCTCGAAGAGCCTGGTTCAGAGCCTGTCTCAGGCATATACTGTAGATACTGCAGTCCTGCACTGCAAAAATAAAATAACCTGTGCTGGAAATCTATCAAATTCTGAACACACTAGTGGTATAGATTTATAAGCAAATGTTATAGTATATGGTTTACTAGTAAAAGATGCTTAAAGGTCAGATTTCTAACCAAAATGCAGAGGCAAACAAAGTCTTTAGCAAACTGTACCAACAAAGAGAAAAGCTATGGAATGCTGTCATAAAAATAATAAAGTTATTTTGCATCTGAAAAACTAACTTTGTGTAAAAGTACACTACCATCACCAGATCTCTATGATTATGGAAACAATCAGTCACTTTTTGTGTTTTATCTAATACCTATTTCCTGTCTACCCCCTTGCCTACAATACACAGCAGCCTAGGAACAATTTATCTTATCTCCCAACAGCAGGAAAGTGCTGTCCCCCTACCCGGTGATGTGACTGGCATACTGCCCAGGCCTGATTGGCTGTGTAAAGTTTATATCTGTCCCAGTGGCCAGCCATCGGGTACAGGGAAGGGAGAGAAGAGGGAGCCTGGGATTCATGGACAGGGATCCAGGAC
Organism: Pipa parva; assembly: GCA_019650415.1. NCBI lineage: Eukaryota > Metazoa > Chordata > Amphibia > Anura > Pipidae > Pipa > Pipa parva. The sequence continues at coordinate 13,753 of WMED01000105.1, forward strand.
CACAGCAAAGGACCTGAAAAACAAGACTGTGCCTTGGATTCCTAAACACTATTGGGAAAGATTTGAATTTTTGACTAAGAAATTTGTATTAGTCAAAAAGGTCACAATGTCTCTGTCTGAAACCATTTTCATATATCACTGGAAAACCCTGCCAGTATCAATTATTATTCAAGAATCCTGTGTGAAGGCAGAAGAACCAAAACACGATGGTTATTCAATATTCTATCTAGTGTAAAATGAATAATTACTATACAAGACAAATAGCATTGATTAGGAACAGGGGATAACACAATACCTTTAATTCAACTGAATTCATCAACAGGGGCAATCTTTCTAGAGATCTAGTAACCCACAAAATCCAATCAAATGTTAGCATTCTGAAAGACAAATTCTTATTGCTTGTAATGGGTTACAACACCTCTGTAAATTACCAAGTCTGTTGATAAATAACCTCTATTATGCTGATATTATGTTGATGTAGCTTCACCTTCAAAGTCAGAAGCCTAGCTTGATTATGAATATAAAATATGTATATGGTTCTGCCCACTAACTATCAGTAATTATTACTGTCCTATCATCATATGGGTGGAACCTTCAGTGGGTGTCTGTCTGGAGTGGGAATTATTACATAAATTATGCCAGTGGGGGCAAGCTATGTATTGTCTAACCAATGGGGTGTTTTAGGGGAGAAGCTTTAACAGAAGGAAGAGGGAGCTGGGGAGGGGTGGGGCTTCCTGACCTACTTGGGGAGCTAGAGAACTTAAGGGTTTGCCCTGAGACCCATTGTTTGCTTTGCAAAGCCAGAATCTCAGGGTAAAATCCTGAAAGTTTCCAAATCTGCCTGTCATGCAGGGCAATCCCCTTCTACTTGGATCACTATGAACAATCAGAAACTACAAATCCCATTAAAATCCCAAAAAGTCTTCTGCAGATTACTGTAAAACACTGAACCTTCATAAAATGATCAAATTCAAGTCAAACTGGTAATTTGATCTGGTAGTTCTGGTAAAAATGGGGGACATTTATCAAAATAGGTAAACTTTTCTCCTGGTATATTGATATACCTTTAATTAGGTTGAAAGTATCGATATCACCGAAACTGATATTTATTAAGCACCTTCTGAACTTTTGTTATCGCTGAAAAGTGTTCGCCTGATTGAGGGAAATGAAAACACATTAGTCCCTATGGAGGATGGTTTATAAAAAGAATGTTTAAGTCCCCATCAAAAAGATCAGCAATAATGATATTGATGGAAAAGGAGCTCCATTGAAAGTAATATAAAGTGTAGCAGTATTAACATATCGATATTTATCGACATAAATCTATTTCAGAATCTGGTTTGGAAGAACAGATTGAATATATAGTAACTGTATATCTATTTAATGCACTTCTTTTGGTGTTATTGTCTTTTTAAGTATAAGGCCCCAAAGTACAGTTAAATCCAGCTAAATAAAATGTATTTACAACAAAACCTAATCATTTGGATTCAAAGGGGGCACTGTGCAACTGCGGTACAAATTGCTGCCGGCAGTTTACTTAGTCAAAAAGACTACAATCTTATATTCTTACGGTAAAAATGATTTTCTCTCAGGTAAATGACGTATTTTTGCAGTTGGTGGCAAAACCATACAAAACTCCCTTACAGTTAATTAGAATGAAATTCGATATCTCTGAATTAAAGGGTAACAATCATAAACATTATGTATATTAGCGACTTTTCTATTATCTTGTAATGATGGGAGCAGACATTTTGTTTCTTTATTTCTTCAGCTATTCCTTGTTTCTTTGCTAGAAGAAACAAATTAGAGGCAACCATATGGCCTCTGTTTGCTTTCACCTCATCAAATAAAAGCAGACTATTGATGTTTTATGGTAGCACTTAGCAAAAATGCCTCCCTTTGTGCCTTGTTATCAACATATGTGAGCAAATGACTCAGGAATTCTTTTATTGCACTGATGTATACACAGTATTGAAATAAGCAGTAGGACACAAATTAAACTATGATACTGTGCAACTAAACACACTAAATTCATTTTCAGAATGACTCTTTCCCTGAAGCGTGAAATAAGCTTGTTGTCCTCTGGCCTAAGTGCTAAGTTCTTTGTGCAGCACACTGGAGACCTGACTAAGCAGTACCACCAAAGAGATTTATGGGATGGAGTTCATTATGTCATGATGATTTATAAAAATCCAACCTTTTCCCATCAGTTGCTTGTCACCATAAACTGCAAAGCATAACATATATGGAAACATCCTAGGCAAAGATAAATGCTACAATAAGCTGTTCTCCCGTTTCATTGATTTCACTCATTTCTATTGACTGTAACACACCAGAGAGATCTTCTGAGTAGAGAATCTTCAAAAACAGCTTATTTACAGTTTAGATTACATGGCTACATTCATGGTTTGTATCTTTAGATTCTTTGGTAAATACTATCAGTATTAGGCTTAATAGAATTTTCAGACATGTGTCCATAAATCAGGGAACTTGCCAATCTTTATTATTTAGAATGTAGGTTTTCTAGTCTTGCAATTTAAAGGAGAAGTGACACCATATTTTTACATAATTAATCCACATTTCCCTTACACTTGCTAATTACTCCTGCACTAGCACCATGTTCTTTGCTCATCATAACATAAGACCCTTAGGGGGTTATTAACTAAAGTCCAAATTGTTGCATATAGGTGTGAATTCGCCAGTTAAAGACAGTCGCAATAGACTGCTACTGTCGCAGTTGCGCCTATATAATGATAATATTGTTGCAGTTACGACTTTACTATGGAAAATTGTTGCAGTCGCAACTTTACAATGGGAATTCGCTGTTTGAGAATATGACAGTCAAATTCGCACCTTAGTGAATAAACCCCCTTAGTGTCTTTACCACATTGCACACATTCTATAGTAAGAGATTTCATTTAAGCTACAAATGTAATTAATAATGGAACATTTGTAATAAGCATTTTCCAGTTTGTGCAATTGTTTTCCTTCCTCTTGCTCTGCATATCTACCTTTTACTCTTCATTACTTGTTGCTTTTTATGGACAGGCTCCATTTAAAATGACAGCTTTGTCTGCTCTTTTTCACACTGACTCCACATAAGGAAGGATAGAATAATTAAGGAGTTTTCCCAACTCAAAACAGCCTCACAACAGCTCATGGGGAAGATTTGTGCAATGAAGTAGGATCGGGGTATTACATTTTTTTATTAGCTGATTTGTTTGTTACCTACTTTTTGCAAATTAGAAACTCTTATTATAAATTATAGCCTCAATACCACCGTAGACAAGAGATGGGTTTTATTTTACACATTGTACATCTCTCTGGTTTCCTTTTATTACCGTATTTTAACAATTTCACACAGGCTCTTTCAAACCTATATAACGTTAACCATAATGGCATAAGCGCAACAGATGTAGACAAATCCAGGTTTTGCAATGCTAAAGTCGAATGTAACAAAAAAAGTGAACTTCTTAGAACTGAACAGTAAGCACACTATAGGGAATGGTCTTCCCTTCAAAAGACTCAACAATTTATTCTACTAACCTTTCTTCTTTCCTTCTTATCATCCTTCTTAGTAAATGCTGTATGTATCCACCAGATCTTGGTAAACATGCTCCCGTATGCCAGACTAAATCCTAGACCCAGGAGCCATAGACGTGCCTGTAGGAAAACCAGGGAGAGAACATTAGATGTTGGTGTGGCAGGCAGAAAGAAATAATGAGTAGCATTACATGCTGTTAATATGGAATGTTAATATGGACTGAAGGAAAAAACAGATGCCTCTCTGAATGTTGAGTTTGCTATCAAAATGTAGGCTTTCTTGAATTATCTCTGTTAAATTGTTCACCTCAATTACCTTCTCTTCCTCCTCTCGTTGGCTTGAGGTACCTGTCTAAAACTAAAACATCCTGTCCATTACCTGGCACACAAGTGGAAAGTGCCACGTCTCAATATGACGACCATCAAGGCCAAGAGGAAAAACAGCAGCCAGAGCAAGGATACATCCTGCAGCAGTCACATCATTCAGATGGGGCTGGGAGTTTTGAATATACCTGCAGAGATGAGAACATTCTTTCTTAGGAATAACTTAGAAATGATTTTAATATCTATTCGTATATAATGATTTTAAAGACAGGGAAATTTCAATATAAACAATGATCAATGATTTCATGCATAGTAATATAGTGCAACTTTAACTCACTAGCACAGAATTTCACCCATAGTGAGTAATCAGGTGCTTTGTTAAATGAATCAAATCAAATCTAATCAACATCCAACATCCCCCCCCCTTCTCTCCTCCTATACTTATTTATTGCATTATTGTATTCGATGTATATATGGTAATTGCATTTGCACTTTACTTGCCCACTGGTTCTTGTAAATTATATTCGATTGTATTCGATGTATATATGGTATCACATTTGCACTTTACTTTTGCCCACTAGTTCTTGTAAATTATATCCCGATCCCCATTGTCATGTACGCTGGAGAGTTGAGAAACGCAATTTCAATACTTGTATGTGCTCATGTACATATGTAGAATTGACAAAATAAATAATATCTATCTATATCTATCTATCTAATCACTTACTTTGGGATACAACACCAATCCATGTTTGCATGTAAGCTTATGAACAAACCCTACTCAGTAAGCTACTAGCATATATACAGTGGATGCTGGAATTGTGACCAAAAATAGGCCTCATAGACTTAAATAGACCTCAGTTATACAAAAACTCTGTAATCTAAAGTGGCACATATAAAAGCCCATGTGCAGGGTGTGCGAAGAAGAGATTAAACTGGTGGCACTTGGTACATGGAGAAAAGAGGGAGGAGAAATCTTGCTGAGAGGTTGCCCCAGGATTAGCAGGCTTCTATTGTAACACTACCCTTAATCAATACTGCCAAACACTACAGGGTCTGTTCTCAAACACAGGTACAATGTCACATTGCTGTTGTTACAAATATCAACCAATCAGTGATTGCTTTCATCAGATTACTGCAGTTGGAGTAATTTAACAAGTGCCTGATTGCTTACTGTGGGTTGTAGCACCAGTGAAGATATTAAGTAGGAGATGTAAAAAACAGGAGACAAATGGAGAAAGGGAGGACACAGCTGGAGAGCTTTAAGTTATATGTAGCCATAAACATACATCAGGAATATGCAAAAAATGCAGATATTGCACATGACAATGCAAGAGTGGAAGATCATGGCATGTAAAGGTGTCTCAGCATAGTACTCTATCAATCGGGTTCACGTTCATTGTGAGCCTTTTATTATAGAAGAATATGACCTGAACCTCTCTGGATCCCAGAAAGTGACCTATTTTGTTCTGAAGGGGTGCAGGAGGGGGCAGTGCTATGGGGGAGAGGCCTCAGGTGGAGATTCAGAGCGTGTCCTGTAGGTTAGCCCTTGCCTTTGTATCAATATACAGTGTCCCTACCGCATACAAGCACATACCACGTACAAACACAATAATGATATCAAAAGACAGAAAAAAATAGTTTCCTTTAAAAAAAAAAATCACTTCCTCACCTCCTGTATATGCTTTACGTAAAGCACTACAGAAAACAACGGGGTTGAAAGAGATCTGTTTAACAATATGTCTACTAACAGTAAATATAAGAACAGACAGAAATCAATAACATCTTCAAAGGAATTTTTACTTTTTGGGTGTTACTAGTCTTTTAGGTTTACCAGTTGCTGCATAGATTCTGTAAATAAATGAGATTCGGCAGATGGCTTTTTGTGGTGTGAAATGCTCTGAGAATGAGCTGGGTCACACTCACCTCACATGACTATTGTAGATGTTGAATGAGAGACATACAAATCCTAGGAGAATTCCAAGACCAGCAAGAACAGAGACAGAGATGAAGAGCTTCTGAGAGACATATCGAAAGGTAATGATAACTTTGGTGTGGTCAGCTGGAGGAGATCCCCCTTTAAAGACAGAAAGCAGAAGGAAACGAGGGAATAAATATATTATGAAACAAAGTAAAATGTAAAGAAGAGAAAGAAATGAATAAGATGTAAGTGGGATAAAGTCCACAAGTGCTTAGACAAAAGAGGGAGAACTTATAATTTAGTACAATCTGAGGGTAAAATAAATGATTTTTTTTAGAAGACTCCAAAACCCATGTTAATTCACTTTATATAGAAAGCCAAATTAATATTTATACATAAAGTGCCTTCTTTTCATATATGGGTATAGATTCATAAATGGGAGCTGCGAAATTGCTTGCGTTAGCTGAGACATTCTCCTTTGGCTGCAGCAGAATAGTAATGTAATAATCATAACGGTTTAAAGCTGTTTTACTGCAGTCTATGGAGACTGCTCCAGCTACGGCGATCAGCATCAGAATCCCCATTCACATAAATTACAAATATGCTGGGAAAGAATGTTCTCTGTATATGGCAAAAACAAATGTTTCCATTTATTGTCTACATGAAAGTAATCAGGCTACCACTATGTATGATATCTTTTATTCAGGCTACCACTATGTATGATATATTTTATTCAAGCTACCACTATGTATGATATATTTTAATCAGGCTACCACTATGTATGATATATTTTAATCAGGCTACCACTATGTATGATATATTTTAATCAGGCTACCACTATGTATGATATATTTTAATCAGGCTACCACTATGTATGATATCTTTTTTCTTTATGAACTTTTCATATATTCCAATCACTGACCAAAAACTGGAAAAATTAAAAGGGAAATTCACATTTGGGGTTATTCACTAAGATGTGAATTCGACTCTTGAATTCTCAAACAGCGGATTCCCATAGCAAATCCACTACAATTTCCCCATTGTAAAGTAACAACAATTTTTTAAAGTTAATATTGCGACAATTTTCCCCCTAATAAAGTCACAACTGTGACAATATTCTCATTATAAAGACGTGACTGCGACAGTAGCAGCCGATTGTGACTGTCTTTATCTGATGAATTCGCACCTATATGCAACAATTCGGACTGTAGTGAATAACCCCATCAAAAATGGACAATGTGATACTGTATATGATCCAGGGACAATCCAACTGAGGAAACATCTTAACTGGTGGTTTGCTATTGCCCACTTACTTTTCTATGAAGAGAAGAGCTTCTTAAAGAGAATGACACAATGAGAAAGAATAGTTGCTGAGTGTGTGTGATGGATTAAAGGAAAAAAGTTTGAATGTGAAAGAAAGGATAAACAAAGAATGCAGAAGCAAAAAAGGAAGATAGATCATTTGAATGGGGCTAACAATTTGGAATTTAACAGGTGCAAAAGATGAGAGTAAAGATCTATCACACTCACCTATCCACTTGTCATTGTTATACCAGGAAAGGTTGTCCTTGGTGCTGTCATAGTACCCAATCTTCTTGTAAACACCACCTATGGATAAAAATTAATAGTACAATAAATATGAAGTTTTTGTTGTCAAAGAAAGAGCATTATAAATATCTGGAACCTATGGTCTGTCACCTTGAAGCTGTTCAATGAGGGTCCAAGCCATGCGGGAACCACTGGCATCAAAGACTACATGACCCTGAAGAAAAGGGAAAAAAATAACATTAAAAAATTTTCTGAGAGTAAGGATGACCTGCTCTGAGTGAAGTTACATATGTAAAATGTGATGAAGATATGTTTTCATTTTGGAGGGAATAAAGTCTGCAAAAATGACTAATCAAAGGTGATCTAATGGGGGGGGGGATTTGATATAATAGTCATATATATTTATTTGGAGTGTTTAATTTATTTGATAACTGAACCCAAACACATGAATGATTCTATCCCTTGCTGTGTAAAGTTGTGCATATTTCATATCAATTTGCTAGGATAGTTCCTCATCTATAGTCTGAGCTAACCATATGTTACCACTGGATCATACTGGATAACAGGCACGTGTTCTGGAGGAATTCTCTAATGTATAGCCATCATTTTGTATTGGTATGAATGCTGCAGAGTAAGGTAGCAGAATGACTGAACTTTATTTTATTAAAGCAAATCTGGAATCTAAATAAGTAGCGATGTACTAAAGAGATACTTTCACCATATTATTAACTTGATTTTATATTCCTCATTTTACTAATCTTAATTAAGTTATACATGCATTAAATAGTGTAAAAAAACTTATCTCATCCCCACTCTTCTGTGGAAATATATTCAGGTCTCTGGGGACAACAGTGCCATATATTAAATTGATTGAATACCTGACCCTATTAGATAAGAGATGTCCGGGAGGCAGGAATGATATGTAATTACTATAGGAAACAAGTAGTTTCAGTGTTATGAAAGCCACATTGATTGACAAAGAAGTGACTATTACTCTATGTGTAATTGCTTTTTCAAAGTTATATAATATTTTATTACATTCTACATTACTTTTGGGCACATATAAAAGCTTTTTGTTGTAATCATGTAACATGATCCCTCCTGACATTGTCTGTTAACAAACATGTGTGTGTTCTCTGTATTTTGCTTCCCTAAAGAGAATGAAATGGTGACTACAAATACATATAATAACAGGGAAGCCAGAATGAAATGGGAGGGATGAAAGGAGAAATGGATAAATTGATGGATGAGTAGGACAATGTGATGATCTATGAGCAGTGAGATGACAGAGAATCATGAGGTAAAATAATCGTAACGGTAGAAACAAGTTTCAATGAGAGAAGACAATGCAGCAGTTATTGAGGAATGAGGAGTTGAAGCCGTCTTATGACAAGTATGAAAATGAAACACAAGAGGGAATTACAGCTCAGTGGACCATGTGAAAGATATATGGTTTGGAGATAATGGAACCTGAAAATCTTTAGATAAAGGGTGTGTTACAGCGATAAAAAGTGATGGTAGGTATGAGGAGGATGCAAATAAGAACATAAATCAATGACGAAGAAATATGACACTCACTGACACACCATCGAATGAAGAGGAGTTCATAGCCCTGTAGATTTCCTCACTAATTACTTTATTGTTATAATTAAAGTCTTCCAAGCGTCGTCCATTTTTAGACAATTCATAGGCAGTTTTATTAAGTGCAAGAGCAAGAGCCCAAATAGCATCATATGCAAGGGGAGCTTCCTGTAGGCCCCCAGTCTCCTCAGGGTTTTTTCCAAGTCGTCTTTCCAACTTTTCCATGAACTCCTGAGATGTCTGTGCAATCAAGGTAGTCAGAATATTTGCAGGAGAAAAAGAAGAAAATTAAAACAAGGTTGACAAATAGATAAAATAGACATAGAAAAGGCATCAACAAAAGTATACACACTTACCATATTTGAAATTCCACGTGTGTTCTCTGGGTTCAACATGACAATCTCTGTTGTCACATGACCCTCCACAGCCCGTGTCATTTCTTCCACAGTGCAGTTGATGGCTGGGTCTGGAATCTTAAACCAGTTGTCAGCATACCAGCCAATCAAAAACCACACATATTTCTTACCAAATAGCCGCTCTTTGTACACCTGTGGGATGTAAAAACAAAATTTCTCTGCTCTTACTTGCAATACAAAAATGAATTATTCACTCTCTTTTTTAGATTATTACCTACTTTATATAAAAAAGAGAACATGTAATCTATCGTTTTATTTATACATGCATCAATAATAAAATAAGAGCAGAAATATTTTGAACTACTCAACTGCAACTGTTTGGAAAAACAAATGGATGCCATATCAGAATGAAAATGATCAAAAATACAATTTTCAACAAAAAAAAGCATCCTCAGATGAGAGACTAATGGGGTGTTTCATATATAATCTATTTATGGGGACACCTCTAAAAGAGTTTATATTTACCTCGCAAAAGACCTTGCGTGCTTCAGTCTCATAGAATAAGCCTACTATTATTCTGGCATCTTGTCTCTGGAAAGGAAGAAAAGATCAAACCAGATTAGGCGATGACCAAGAAGCAAAAGAACAATAGAGTGATTACAGGATATATCAAATGATTGGCAAAATAGATTAAAAAAAAGGATGCTAAAATATTAAATGGTCCATACACTTTTTCCATTTAAATATGATATATATATTGCAATACTAGGCGATACCTTTTTTATTGGACTAATAGTCATAGAGTCATTTTATTGGACTGTTAGTCCAAAAATGAAAAAGGTATCACCAAGTATTGCAGTACTTATTTATTTGCATTTGTGGACTAAAACGACCACTCCATATATATCTTTTTATAAGCCCTGCTGCATGTGTTAGAAAGGTACCTCTTGTGTATACCCTTATGTTTTCTTTCCAAGTTATCACATTAGGTCTATAGTTTTAAGCATTCTCCTTTTTGATTGCTGCTTCCTATCTAAACTATTAGGGAAATGCTTTAAAAGAAGCAATAGTTTACTAAGCTCTAGTAACCCATAGCAACTACACACTACTTGGTTCTATTATTTTACGTATGTCCTCTATGCCAGGGAATGCTAGCTGCTGATTGTCTGCTATGGTTTACTAGATCTCAATAAATGACAGAACCTGTTGGTAAATTCCACTAAATGTTGGTTTAGGAGGTTTGTATAAAAATAAGATTCATCTGCCTTCAAAACTACCTACTTGTACTACTTGTATATATTTTTCAAACATTAACTTATTTTGTTTTATTTGCATCAGTTTATACTAGATGCTTTTGCATGAAAATATAGAATATGAAGAAATTATCACCAAAGGCCTACAAAATGTTTGTGCACCTTCCTTCTTTTTCCTATTATTTATTTCCACAAACGTTAATGTTCTGTTGATGGGTGAATGGATTGACAATCTGGTTATTTCCAGCTATAACATCTGCAGTGAGCCAACCAACAAGCTGGAAAAATAAAGGTTGCCTTGTTTGTACTAAATCAGAGATCTTTAACCTGTGGCTAACCAGTTGTTACTAACAGCTCCCAGTGTTCCCAAACATGCTAAACAACAGCTGCATCTGTCAGGGATGATTAGAGTTGTAGTTCAATAGCAGCTGGAAAACCACAGGCTCCAGACCTTCTAATGATAGTGTTGCTTATTACCATTCCCAAGTATGTTGCGAGTAAAACAGGAATTGGTACCTTTAGATTTTTTACAGGGACAGCTGGATCAGAGAAGAAGCTCTGTCGGAAAGTGATCTCAATGCCAGCTTCCTTTACTCGTTCCTCTAAGTCATCCAGGGTCTGTGAGAATTAGACAAATCAGAGTGCCTCCCCAGGGCTACATAGACAAATTCTAGACTAGACAGTTGTACAAGCAACATGCAACTTTCCTATTAAGCAGAACATTTTCCTGCTGTGAGAATTAGACAAATCAGAGTGCCTCCCCAGGGCTACATAGGCAAATTCTAGATTAGACATTGTACAAGCAACATGCAACTTTCCTGCTCAGCAGAACATTTACCTTCCAGATATTTCATTTAAGGGCAAAGAACCCCATGGGCAGATGGTCATTAACAACGTGGCACAAAGGTTGCAATTTATATTGAAATCATCCTGAACAATAACTGGAGACTGATTAGCCAAAATTTCTACAATAACTTACTTTCACCAGCCAGCAAATTCCATTAAAAAAAACTGCACTGAAATAATTGTCCAGCTGTGGATGTGCTACTCTGTTTCCCCGAGAATAAAACATCCCCCGAAAATAAGACTTAGTACAATTTTTTTCCAAGCTCAGAAATATAAGGGCCTCTCCTGAAAATAAGACCTAGCTGCAGTAAAGTATGAGAAATATACCATACCAGTACTGTGTCCCAAAAATAAGTCATAGTGGGGTCTTTACCCTAAATGCTGTAAGCCTTTTAATGTCATGTAAGAAAAAACTATTTAAAATGCTTTGCTAGGCTTTTAGGCTTGACAGTTCCCCTAGTGCGTCTTTAGGAACAAAAGTTGACATAAGACACTGTGTTATTTTCGGGGAAACACAGTAAATGGAGTCAAGCCAGCTTTTCTGTCTCACACCAGGTGAAGAGTGGATTCTTTCATAAGATATGCCATGCTGTTTGTTTGCAGCTATATATATATTCCTTTTTGAACCATGCCACTGTTATGCAGACATTGAGTAAACATTGAGTAAATTAGCACACAGATTACATCACTGGTGAAGTGAGAGCGAGACAAAAGGAAAGAGATCCCTGACCACAAAGTTTACAATCTAAATTGTAGATGACTTACACAAACAAATAGGAGGTTTGTTAGTACATCATCTCATAACATTTGGGCAATTTTGACTTATTTTATTAACACAGCAGATATATAACACATATAATACACAACAGATAAATAACCTGCAATACTTATCCCTACAACAATTTTATTAATCTGAGCTAATTATGAAGCCATACTGGTAAAAAATATTTGATAGTTTTTGTTTAACTCACAAAAGGGGAACTGTCAAGCCTAAAAGCCTAGCAAAGCATTTTAAACAGTTTTTTCTTACATGACATTAAATGGCTTACAGCATTTAGGGTAAAGACCCCACTATGACTTTTGCTGCATATGGAATTATGTGTGTAGCAAAATGCAAAGTATCACCAGTGTACAGCCTCCAGAAAGCTCCAACTCACTTAACCTGAAGTACCGCCAAAGACCACTTGTACTTCTGTCACCTGAAGAAGGGAAGATTGTTCCACTTGAAACATAGTGTGATTTGTAAAGACACTACAATAAACTACTGATACACAGGTAAGACATTACAAGCTGGACGTCTCCCCTTTTTTTATATATATTGCCAGTATTTCTGTGTGGAAGTCCCACTGACTGTCTTTTTTGCTGAAGTTCATTTACATATTGTTGCCACTTTCACTTCTGTTAACAGGTGTTTTACTGTGAGAATGCTCGTTGCCCTATTTACCTGTGGTAAAATGCCTGCTGGCATGAGTGAAAGAAGTCTCCAGCAGTACTTCATCTGTGTAAATGGAGGCTTTCTGGAGATTGTCTAATATAAAATGCAGTGAGGCTTTGCCCTAATTGGTGTGCACATAAATGTACATTTCTTGTATGCTCACATATACGATGCATTTTTCATCAATTTTTCAAGCGTTTTGTAATCACTGTAGATTATCCCATTACCTTTAAATGTACTTGTGCTTAATGTATTCTAAAAAAAAAAAATCATGTAGACCTTCTTGATGAGAAACACATAATTTAACGTACATGTGCACAGCACCATACGATTACATTATATCAATCTTTTATGCATTCAGTTGATTTTTCTCCATGCACCAAACACAGGAAATAAATGCCTGTGTAAACACACCCTTATGATGACTTCAGTCTTTCCCTTTCATTGTGCACAGTGCAATGACACATCCAGAGAATACGACCCATAGTACAGTAAAATGCTGGTAAGACAGATTCCATTTTGAATGTGTTGTGTCTGTGGGACTGTGCCCAGGTCTAACTGGTAACCTAGCAACACTCCTGACATACTGAGTTGAATAGCCATTTATATTTTGTGAGACCCTTAAACTAAAATACACTCACAGAAGTGAACACCTCAGTGGTCTGCTGTATGGTGGCAATTTTGGTCCATCCCCACTTTTTGAACAGCTGGACTCTGGTGGGATTGTGTAAGGTGGCTGACGGATGTGTACGGAAAAATGTGGGGAATCGCTGGCGGTTTGAGAGTGCTGGAGAACTGGAGCCATAAGACAGCTGCAGATAGAAGAGATCATATACAAGAAAAGAGTTTTATACAGTTTAAAATAGGGAAATTCACAGATTAATGGAAAAAAGGAATGATGATTACTAAAATGGAAATAGGAGAAAAACATAGAGGGGGCTATTCACTAAAGTCTGAATTGTTACGTACAGGTGTGAATTCGCCAGATAATGACAGTCGCACTAGGCTGCTACTGTAGCAGTCGCATCTTTATAATGAGAATATTGTCGCAGTCGCAACTTTATTATGGAAAAATTGTCGAATCTTAACATTAAAAAATTGTCACGACTTTACAATGGGGAAATTGTAGTGGATTTGCTATGGGAATCCGCTGTTTGTGAATTCGACAGTCAAATTCGCACCTTAGTAAATAACCCCCAGAAAGTGAAAGAGACAGTGAATAAAAAGAATAAAACCACATATGAAACAGTGAAAAATAGAGACAGTGAGAAAAAAATCAGGGCTGGAAAAGTAGTGAGAAATGGCGGAATAATAATTCAACAGATAATTAGAAAAAAGGACAGACAGGCTGAGTCTAACATTGTAGTTTGCATTTGCACCAGTGTTATTATTAAATGTACATATGCGTTTTCACACTTGTACGCCAACTTCACACTGAGCGGATGCATTAATTAGACACTCCATTTAGAAATGGAATTGAATAATTTCATTCTTTTCACGGATCAGCAAATTTAGAGCGGAGAGGAAGCAGGAGTGACAAGCAAGAGAGAGGGAACAGTGACACATCTACTAAACAGCAGTAGGATGGAGGAGTTCTATCTCTGACATGTGAGCTTAGATGGGGATACAGAGAGGGAACAGAATGCACTTAGTTTTAGGGTGGAGGGAACCTGACTGTATACACTGATTTAGACAAGATAAAAAGTTGAATGAGAGTGACTGTTGCTATTTTTTTTTCTTAACATAAGGAAGGGAAAGTGGGTGGGAGACATAAAAATAACAAGAAAAAGATAAAGAAACACAGAAAATAAGGCAGAAGAGAGAAGACACAGATGCTCACCACAATTAGATGCCACATTCGTGCTGCTTCTGCTACTAGGGTAGAGACGCTGCTGCATCCTGGCATTAACATGATCTTAATAGGGTCATTATACAGTAACTCATACAGATATCGCGTTGCCTGGCCAGGGTCGCACTACAAGGGAAAGTAGTAAGAGCAAGACAAAGGGAGTGAGTGGCAGAGAAGAACAGGAGAAGATAAAAATAAACAGGACAAGACAGAGAAAAAAGGAGAGCACAGAGAAAAGTGGAGACAGGATTGTAAATCAGCCACATTTATTTATTTACTCCAAACCATGGAAGTCCAATTTCAGCCCTCAAGCTGCTGCAGCACTACTACTCCCATCATAGCTCTAAGAGCAAAGATTTTTGGGCTGTGCTTGGATTTGCAGTGTAACAAATGCTGGAGTGTCAAGGCTGAACATCCCTGCACTAAACTTGGAGCTAAATATAAGAGCACCCCATTGTATTTTACTTTCCATTTCTCTTTCTTCCTTTCCTTGTTTGTGTCTCTCTTCCCATCTATTTCTTTCCCTCTCCCCCCTCACTGCCCATTTCTCTCTCCTTCTCTCCCCCCCCCCACTCTTCTCTGGAATATTTTACCCTCTCCTCCGTTTCCGTGGTAACAGTGACAGAGCTGAGAGGAATAATGAGAGCGCAGGGGGTAATCCTGCAAGAGGGCCAGGCTGCACCCCCTGTGCTATCTTCCCCATCTGAACCACTCTAACTAAAGGTCACTTTAACTGCCTCTCTGCCCCCTGTAGTGTCTCTTCCCCCAGCAACAGCTGTCTATCTCACTACACCCCTGCTGTCTCTCAGTCTGTCACTTGCACATCATCTTGTGTTTTCTCCCCCTCACTTTCTGTCACCTTTTCTTCCTCTTACTTTCTGTTAGCTTAACTTACCTGTATTATTCCATCCTTGCCTTTTGTGCACTCAGTGCTATTTCCCAGCCAATTCTGTTGCCATCCATGATACCTAATTATTGTGCTTTCTAAGCATCTCTCTTCTGACTCCAATATTTCTATCTCTGCTGTAATCAGCTTTATAATGTGTCTTTTCCTTGGTTTTCCTGGGCAACAGGTCCTAGTTGGGCCTTCCCTGTTTAGAGATCCAGAACTCCAGTACTTGTCACAGTTTCACACATTATCTTGTATGTGGCATGACAAACTCCTCTGAACCTTCACCAATTTGACTCTTTTACACATAAAGCCATATAAAATACACATAGCACTATACTCTCCAGGTATCCAGTTTCTACTTCACCCTAACTCACAAAACTTATTGTGAAGGCACTGTTACAATGGTTTGTACACTATTCATTAACTCAGTCTTTACAAGGTTATTTAAGTCCAGTCTCCCACAGGTGTTACACCCCCCACACACACACATACTCTTATAGTGTAAAGTCATATCCACTACTTTCACTGAAAGGAGAAATCCCTTCATGAATCATGTCTTGGCTGTCAGAGTAACAATACTTTTACCCCTGGTACAGGTGTTTTATTCCCTAGAGTCATGTCCTCACCTGGCTGTCATGGTGGATAAGCCTCAGTTCATACTCCGGCAAGATGTCCTTCCTGTTATTGACATCCTCCAGGGCCATCTGTGCAGAGGGGTGACATGCCTGTCCACCGGGCCATCCCCCACTCATGGGGAAGAGAGCACCCACGTACAGTGCCCTCTTACCTGAGACCGCAGCACACATCAAGAGCATCAGCAGAGACACGCACAGAGAGACAGACATGACCAAAAGGGGAGACATCACTGGGTAGGAGAAGAGAAGAGGAGGAAGCGGCCTGGGAGACTGAAGATAGGGGGAGGCATGGTAAACCAGTAGGAGAAAGAGAAAATATATGGGTTTTGAGAAGTACCAAGAAACATGCAAACAAAGAAATTGGGAAAGACAGTGACAGATGAGGAATACTAAAAAAAAAGTAAACAGATCAACAGGAGTAGTGCAGAAGACAGAAGTGGCAAAAAATAGACAAAATGCAGGCAAAAGGAGAGCAATACAGAGGCTATGAGGATGAAAGAAGGAATGGGGAAAACTGCACAGCACAAATGAAGGGAATAATGAAAATAAGCAAATGCAGTAATGCAGGAAGCCAGAGAAAGACAAACAAGGATCAAGTCAGACAAACAGAGATAACAGGCTGAGACAGCCCAAGAATGAGGTGTGAGAGAGCCGCAGCATCTGCATGATTCCTGATTTGATTCTGCAGTCTACAGAACCACAGAGAGATGGAGAGAGAGAGGGAGCAAGAAAGAGAGCAGGGGGGAGGAGACACATTGATGTCACCCACGCCGAAGGGAGCGAGGGATTACAAAGAGAATGAGAAATGAGAGAGGAAGAGAGGAGGGGGAGAGACTGAAGAGAGCCATGAAGGAGAGGGTGCAAGGGGGGAGATATGTGAAAGATAAAGAATGAAAGAACATGAGATAAATTAGGGAGAACTGAGTAGGGAAGGTTGAGATTGGGTAAGTAAGAAATTGTAAAGGGTAAATGCAGGCAAGTCATAAGAAATAGATGAAGGCAAGAAAGAATTAAAAGGTAGAACTAAGGTTTTCGGAACTGACAAAATGGAAAAAGTATGAGTGATTTGAGGTCAGGTGAGGAGTACAAAGTCAACTAAAGGGAATAATGTGTTTTGGAACTGAGAAATTAGAAGTTGTAGAATAGGGGGATGTTCCAGAAACTGAACAACCTGGATGTTAGATAAAGACCTAATTACAAGGAAGGAAGATAGATACATGGAAAAAGGGGAAATTATGAAAGATTTAAGGAGTGAGGAAAGTGACAAAGAGGGGAAGTGATATAAGTAAAAAGGGAGTTTAACCGGAAAGAGGAAACATAAACTGAAAGAAATGGGTAAGAAGAATGGAAAGATGAACCACTTTACCAGAAGTAAAAGAAAATATATATATATATTTATGAGAAGAAGAGGTTTAAGTCTGACTGCTCTCACCCTCCCCTGATACCTTCCTCTGCCCTGCTTCCCCCCCTTACTTCTCCCTCATTCAGTCTGAATTTAGGTCAAAAGGATTTTTACAGGACCTTTATAAACCTACTTAATTTGAGATGCAAAGCGTGCAAGTGAGGAAATGCTAGAGACCAATAAAGGAGAGTAGGTGGCAAGAATAAGGGTAGATTACTAATGGTAAATGTAAAAACTGGTGACAGAGATAGAGAGGCAAGGAAATATCAAACAAAAGAAAATTCTAAAATATTGCAAACCTACTGTATATACATAACATAAGTAATAAAACAATCTTTCAACAAAAACAAAATCATAGAATGTAACATACTTGATTGCACAGTTTTCAAGTGCAAAATACAGTGTTTGTATTGGAATCTACTACAAATGAAAGCCCACCCATAATGCATTTAAAAAAAAAAAGATGGAGTTATCTTGCCAGACTGCAGACTAGGTGCAACACTGCAGGAATAGGGCTGTCCATTTGTACTTACAAAAATGAGGGTTTGTTGACACTGCATGGACAATAATGCTGAGAGGAAGAAAGCCATTCAGAAAGACAGTAAATGCACTGTCTTCGCATGAGACAGATTTTATAACCTATACTATGTCTGCCATTGTGTTACAACACAATCAAGGTAGGTATAATGCATAAATAGACATAAAAATATTTTATATTTGTTATAAAATTGCTGAACTGGTAACGGGCTCTATCTTGTTAGTTGAATTGCCGAATTGTACCAATATAAGGAATTGTTAAGTTGCTAAGTAAGCTTTATACTTTATAACTTGTGGTAGGTCTCTAGATGTAATGCTTAACTGAACTTTCCCATACATGGTAAGGTTGTAAACAGGGTAATGCAAAAGAAATGTCTGAGTAAATGGGACTGGTTTACTGCAATATCTTTAACCTTGACACAGTCACCAAATCCCCCAGTACCTCAAACTCCAAAAGGTGATTTCAAACTCTAAAGGAACAGGAACTGTGTCATTGTGAAGTACAGTATATTACGGGATTAAGAAACAAAATAAACAGATTTATTTTAGTAGATCTTGTTTTGAAAGAAAAATTGTTAGTAGATTCATGGGCATAAGTTTCAAAGAGGTAAAATATGGCTAATAACCAAGTGCTTTAAAGTTCATCCGGTGCTAAACAGCCCCAGACTAGATGAGATAAAGGAAGAAGTAACAGTTTTGGAATTAAATACACAATGAAGAAGAATGAAATTAAATTTCAGACCAAAGTCATCAATTAAATCAAGCAAAATCTAAACATACATCTTAGTTGTGCGCAGGTGATTCTCACACAGTGAAACTACTCCATGCACTGTCTCTGTAATAGCACAGATAATATGAGTATGAACCTTTAGTATGGACAATTTCTAATTGCCCTAAGGCACAAATTAAAGGATTCACAAAGAACAGTGTAGGTCTCCTTGCCTTATGACAAGTAAGGACTGTTTACCATAATTCAAATTATGGGGTCCTAACGAGGGATTACGATAACAAAATAAGCAATTAGATTTTTATGTTTGAGAAGTTTTATTAAACCCAAGTGAATCATAATAAATGCCTTAACAGTATTATCAGAGAAAAACGTTAGCGGAATCTTATTGAAGATGGCTACAGGTTAGGTTTAAAGTTCTGAAAGAATGAAAAAGGTTTGGTCACAATGTTTTCTGGAGCAAAAAAGACTATATGATAAATGAAAGGTGAGTCTTGAAAAAAGTTTGTTGTCTCTACTGAGTTGTAAAATGCATTATCTAGTGTAGATAAGTCAAGATAGTATGATGAGTTTTGTTTTCACCATCAGTTTACCAGGTTAATAAATATGATTATACAGTGGTATTTATGATTATGTTATCTTAAACAAGGTGTGATGGATATTTCTATTTGTTAGGCTGGTCAGCTTCTAGTTTGTGTTTGATTTTGTGTAAGAGATTAAGTGATATAGACTTCTTATTGTGAAATTTGTTTTTAGCAGTGGTAGATATCTATATCATTTATGATGTGATCCTTCAGAGATCATGATGATTCTGATCAGCAGGTTGTTTTAGGCAGGTACAAACCAGGCAATTGCTAATCACCCAATATCTAGGAAGGCCTTTGTTGCAGACAGACCCATGTTGTTCAGTGTCTCTGCCTGGAACCAGCATATGGGACCCCACTTCCAGTGAAGCCCAGGGCTCCAGTCTGTCTAAAACCAACCCTGCACACCAGTCTTATCTGCTTACACAGAAAAGGGTGCTGGGTGTGGCATTTGTTTAAAAGATGTAAAAACTGTGTAAAACTGTCAATAATCTTTTGCTTGCTGTCCACTAAGTCTAAAAATGGACACCTTAAGGCATTCATTCTAGAACAAGGAAAACTGATATGGGTACATGATTAAATCAACTTATAACACCTGCTGCATGTAGAAGTCTCTTATTTCATCTAATTGATAAAATGTTCAACATGCCAAGGAATTCTAAGGCTAAATCGAATAAATGAATCTGTAGGATATATTGTGAAGTGCAGAAGCACTGTATCTATAACTTTACTAATGTTAAGTAGCTGTCTTTGAGAAACAGGTGATCTTCTATGGCAGCAGTTGAGAAGTGGACAAAAGCAAACACTGAAGATGTCTCCTACAATTAACAGGACTTATTTCAACCAGTGAAACTTTTCTAGAACATGAAGAACTGCAAAACTTTGCAGGAGTTAGGTACATACATATCATCAAATGAATTTGTTTGATTATAAATAGGGCCTTTTGTAGAAAGAAACCTATCCAACCAGACCATCCTCTATAAGAATAGAGAAGAATAGCAATACCTTTTGTTTTAATTTCAAGGGTGTTGGAAAAAAGTACATAAACAAAGCTGGTATTACAAATTCAGGGACATCACATGTCAGGGGTGCTTTAATCTTAAATACTAATATCAATGACAATCCAAAGAAAACAGAGAACTGATCTGGAAGTTTGATGATTTAAATCAAAATAATATAAAATAATAATACAATAAGTAAATCCTGTGTTTGTAATGTTCACAATCACAATATTAAACTAAGCAACACACAACGCAAAATGAACAGAGCATTATAAAGTGGGGGTAAATAAAAAACATGTTTACAAACAAGCTGAACCACAGGCAGGCAACACACACACACATATATAACTGAAGAGTAAAGATTTAAATCCTAATTCAGGGAAGCATAGAAGTACTACCTGTTTTCTACACAGTGCTTCTATACACTGGGCCCTCGTGGATAGCAATTGGCTGTCTATGTATGTGGCAGACACTAAAGTTAATTTCCATAAATTCCATACTTAATTACATGCTTCTTATTTCCACCAAACGACTGTTGAACTCATCTTCAACTCTGACCAATAACAGTAATAATGATTTAGCATATGTATGAAGCAGTATACCACTGCAGCAAGTATCTCTGACTTTTGATAGATATTGGCCTTGAGACTGCTTCCTGGTCTGATCTTTACAGTCCCCTAAATATTAGTACCCAGTTTAATCAAAAAGTACATGCACAAGACCCCAGTCCCAATACTGTGACAAATTTAAATCATCACTGGAAAAGTAATTTAGTTTTTACAGTCACATAATTATTCAGATAGTGTCTTACTATGAGCAGATAAAGGAGTACTATTTTCCTATATGTTTAGAGCATCTTCACTTTGAATTATCCATTTCTGTAACCAAATATGTGTAATAATAATGCCAGCAACATCTTTAAGTAGGCATCCCTGAACAAGTATGTATGCCTGAGAAATGTATATAACGTTTACCTCATTTTGTTGCCATGTGTTACTAGGTAACTGAAGGTTGGATCTTGGTCTAGGGAATTATTCTGATTGCTATATTTGAATTTTTTTCCCCTAATATGAGGATAATTGGCTCTTGCCTTATGGGTTTTTTGCCTTCCTCTGGATCAACATTGCAGGAAAATAGGCTGAACTGGATGGACTTGTGTCTTTTCTCAGCCTTAAAACTATGTTACTATGTGTGTCAGTGCTTGCATTGCTTTGAGTGCATGGTGTCCACATATTCAATTTTTTCTTTTGCTTGAGTCCTCTGGCTCTGTACATTTACACTCACATGCACACTCTGCTGGGTAATGGATAACAATGGGTTTGTAGCATTATATGCATTGCTCAGCAAAATTAGGGTCGGTGTGTACAATGCCATACGGCTTAAACAAAAAAAAAAATGGAACATGCAGTTACTTTGTGTCCTCGTGCTTTTAAAGGCACCACAGCACAGCTGATCACTACGCAGAACTCCACATTATATATACCTGAACACTTTCATTTCAGAGTTCATGACCATTTGTGTTGATTGGAATTTTCACTGCAGCTGGTAGAATGCAATTCAAAGTTTAATCTGATGGGGACAAATGGAATTTGTATTGTGAAAGGCCTGCACTTACAAGAGTAAAATGAATTCCTATGCAAGAGAGATTTCCAAAGAAATACATAATTGTGTTATCACCTTTTTACATTGTAACTAAAAACCTAAAGTTAAGTTCAATGTTAATATACATTATAATAGTATATATATTATAGAGTATAAGTAAAATAGTAATATGTGGGAATAACTCTCCTGCCATGGCAAATGGGAATTCTTTGCTTTATGGTGTTTCTTCTTGTTTACTGTACAGTTTTCCTGAGATGTAATAAGATAACATGGCCTTGGGAGGATGTAATAATGCAAAGTGCACAGAAAGGATAAAAGATGATCAAATGGACAAAAAAGGCAATAAAGAAAATTATGGTATGGTCGAGAAGATAAGTAAAGGACTCTGATAAAGTGAGGCTAAATAATTAGCATTGGCACTCATACACATAGGGTTTATCATACCAGTGATGCTATTGATCATACTGTAACTTGTATCATAAAATAAGTTAAATGTTTGCCTGGTTCTAGTTTTCTCAGAAGCCAGTAAGTTGTTACCTTTTTTACAGTCTTTTGCAGTTGTAAGAATAAAGGCAAATATTTACATTGGCTGCAATTGGTTGCTGGACAAGGCAAATAGTCCCAAGTTAATTTATGAATTCACATTGCATTAGTCTGTTCACTGAAAATCTTATATGTGGCTATGGAAGTAACTGATTGGTGGATCAACATGATTGTGATGATCCAACCACTGGATTTATACATTGAATGCACTGTTTTTTATCTAGAGTACAAGTACTGTGATTAAGTTCCTGCTGCACCTAATTACAATCAACACAACATTCCCTGAAAATGAAAGCCATATAAAGATGTAATATTGTGTTATAGTGTTCCTTCACACAAAAACAAATGATTAACAGGGGAGGAAACAGAGAGGAAATGGGATGGGGGAGGTGGGGGGCAAAGACATAATATACAGAAAGTTTTGAGAGAATTGGGTAAACCAGAAGTTAAAGACTGAGGCACAGACCTGAAGACTTGTACACATACAGTATTAGAATGAGGCTGGTAGATATAAAAGAGCAGGGCACACACATGCAGGAAAGGAACCATGGAAGGGAAATTAAAGGAAGACTTACGCGGAGGTTCCGGGCGCCTGACTACAGAGAGAGTGAGGACAGTAGGTTAGACACAATGAAGAAGGAAAAACCGTTAGATACTTTCCATTAAACCACTCTAAACTAGCTAAGGAACTAGCTAAAATGTGGTAAACCACAGGCATTGTAACTAGAAGCTTCTGGGTACTTTCCACATTCACAAACTTAAAGGAAGGTGATCACATTATAATATACAATTAAACATGCGCTGTTGTTTCCCACAGCAATTTGGATGTGCCAACACAAATGTGCACATCATAAGAAAACAGTATTGCACTAAAAGTACCACACCATACTTCAACAAGATCCCGCTTGGTATAGATTGACCTTTACTGGGTCTGCGGGAATAAGAGTAATAAAGACTTGTGTTTCCTAGTGTTTTAACTAAAAAGTAGTACAATGCAGGGTTGCCCAGTAGCCGAATAACTGGATCTGTGTTTAAATCATGACACCCATGTAGAGGACCAGATGAGGTAGAACCAATTCATCCAATTGCCCAACAAAGTAGGCATCCCAATTTATTAATATCTCATACTTGATATAATGTAGTAGTCATTCTGCTGGTCCAGACAAATGATATTCAGCAATGAATAATTCAGATAACTCAGCTTTATTGTGTGGTGCAACACAAAAAACAAAATATTTCTTTGCATGAACAAGAGCAACCTGATGATTATATCTTGCTTTTATCTAGTTGAAACTACCTGGTGCAAATATGCAATACAACAAAGAGACACAAAGTACAACTACCAGGGCTCAGTAGAAGGAGCAACACTGGGGCCAAGGGACCTATTTGAGCCTCAATGGACAAAATCTCATATGCAGAGACTCTGGATATCACCAACAAAAGGAAGTAGAATTAAGAAAATAGTGATAATTGGGGACATGGTTGTTTGGGAAGGAAGGGAAGGTACCCAGGCTCAAATTAAACAGGGAGAAAACATATTTCAAGTCACACATACCAAGGTTCCCTTTGGGACACATACGAATATGCAGTAGTGTGCACATTTGTACTAAGATCTGCTCAAAACTGTATAAAGGAATAATTCATAATTAATCTCTCTCTCTAAAGGGTCATCTTGGCATGTATGGTTCACCACAGCAGAAAAATATGAGGTAATTATATTTAATCCCGGTTGTGAGCAATACACGTCATCATATACTGGCACAATAAAGCAGATTTAGTGACAGCCACACAAACTCAGAGTACGACAAAAAGGTGAAAAGAGACAAACTTACGTGTAGGATCCGGGCGTCTGACTGCAGAAAAGGTGCGAAACAAGTTAAACATGAGAGTAAGCAGCCATTTTTATAAAAAACACTGTATGCTAGACAGCCTAGTCTGGATTACAGCTACAGTATGCCAGCATCATTAAAGGACAGCTTAACTGAAATAAGATATTAAAGATGTGCAACATATTATTATCTATTCCTATTGTGTTCATTAGTAATGAATGTAATAGCTATATCAATACTGTGTGATGTAACTTCCCCTTAGATTCTTGTTACTGGCTTCTTCTCACCCTGGTTACTGGTGTAAAGGGCTTTTATGAGTCAATGGTTAATGTATAACACTTCACATACATCCATATGGGGAAAAGAGTTTCTTATCAAAGAAGCAATGAGCTGCACAAACAGCAGAAATAATACAATAGCCATGGCATGGAGGAACTTTAGGAGCAGATTGATCTGGCTGTATCCAAAGCGTTTTCCTGTACGGGGAAAATGCTTAGCAACATAACCAGGCATAATAGAAAGACACATTATTACATTTATATAAACAATCAAAGATACAATTCTTTGGAGATATTTCATTATTTCACTTTTTTGTTTCTTCTTGTTTTTGTTTTTTTGACATTACGTCCTTAAGTTATCTTGCTATTAGCTCATTCTAGAGACATTCTGTCAAATGGCAGCATATGGAAAAACAAATCTTTGGTTGATTGAGATATATATATATATATATACAGTATATATACAGTATATAGTGAAATAATAAATGTTTTTACTTTCATTCTGATTGTACTGAAAAGAAGAGTTTAATGCTTCAGTACAGTCCTGCCTAATATTGTATGTCGTCTTGGGACCAATATGTTTTTTCCTTCCAGCGCCAGGCTTATTCTGTTAACCTTACTGAATTATTAAATATGTGCAGATTAGTGAAGCCGCGGCATTTAATCTGATGTTAAACTGCACCTGTCACCTCAAAACTCGAATTCTAAATTAGGTTCTACTAATGAAATAAACATTTTCTAAATATATATGAACAAAGTATTTAAAAAAATGGACCTTTATATAGCGTTTGCCACTGCCATTTTTCCCGTCAGCCTGACAGTTCTTTCCCGAGTCAGGTGGGTGGGGCTAAAAGGATGACCGATATTAAAGTTCCTCCAATCAGATCCCTTAAATCATGATCTAGCCACGATCTGATTGAAGGGGCTATAATGATAATCATCATTTAGCCCTGCCCAACCTGATTCTGAAAGAAAAGTCAAGCTGACAGGGAAAATGACAGTGAGAAACGCTATATAAAGGTACATTTTTAAAATAGATATATATTTAAAAATGCCCCAGAGGTGAGTTCCTAGGTATACATATGGCACAAGCCCTGCAAAACCATCAGCATGCAATCTATATTACAATAATGCCTTTTTTGCTAAACATTTGCTAGTAGACTAATTTTTGCTGGGATTGTAATAAAAATTTTACTGTGAAAGCAAGAAAGGTTTATGGATATTTTTGTAAAAAAAAAACAGAATTTGCAAACACTGTCAGACTACGTGGAAATGGGTGAAGTTTAGATAGCACCCGTTTGGAAATATCAGGATAGTCCAATTACAGATAGCTTAAATATACAGCATGCACTCCAGGATGTTAAAAGAAATCTGACCATCTATAGAAATAGACCATCTATAGAAAGAGACCGTCTATAGAAAGAGACCGTCTATAGAAAGAGACCATCTATAGAAAGAGACCATCTATAGAAAGAGACCGTCTATAGAAAGAGACCGTCTATAGAAAGAGACCATCTATAGAAAGAAACCGTCTATAGAAAGAGACCGTCTATAGAAAGAGACCGTCTACAGAAAGAGACCATCTATAGAAAGAGACCATCTATAGAAAAAGACCATTTATAGAAAGAGACCATCTATAGAAAGAGACCATCTATAGAAAGAGACCATCTATAGAAAAAGACCATTTATAGAAAGAGACCATCTATAGAAAGAGACCATCTATAGAAAAAGACCATCTATAGAAAGAGACCATCTATAGAAAGAGACCATCTATAGAAACAAACCATCTATGGAAACAAACCGTAGAAATAGACCATCTATAGAAACAAATTCTATAAAAATAGACCATCTAAAGAGGATTTAGTAGAACTATTTGCGCTATTGCATCTTTTCAAACTTTAGCTTCTAACTGAGTGATAACATTTTCACATTAACTGTATTCATGAAGTTCCCTGGCTGCAACTAGCATAAAAGAAATACTCCAAACCAATAAAAATCAAGACCTTAACTTCAAAGATGACATTTTGACAAATATTGCATAGGAATAACTACCGGTATTTTTTTTTTTTTTTTTTTACTACAGCAATTTATTGTTATTGGGTCTTTAAGGAAGCATTTTTAATATGATGTCTATAGCTGAAGTAAGGGTTTAAAAAATGAGCTAGAAAATCTAGCATAAAGTACAACACCAATGGCAAACACTACTGGAAATAACAATTGTTGTTCATTCTTAATGGAAAGGCAGTCTTTTTTATGGGTCACTGATAGCCAGAGTTGTTAGGCCTGAGCAAGACTAGCATTTAGTAACTAATAGTAAAAATGCCACTTCACCAGCCTTTTTGTGGCACTACTGGTTACAAATCATAGTAACATAGTAACATAGTAACATAGTTTATAAGGCTGAAAAAAGACACAAGTCCACCCAGTTCAGCCTATTTTCCTGCAATGTTGATCCAGAGGAAGGCAAAAAACCCATGAGGCAAAAGACAATCA
This sequence comes from Pipa parva, assembly GCA_019650415.1. NCBI lineage: Eukaryota > Metazoa > Chordata > Amphibia > Anura > Pipidae > Pipa > Pipa parva. The sequence continues at coordinate 40,932 of WMED01000105.1, forward strand.
TCCTCATATTAGGGAAAAAATTCCTTCCCAACTCCAAATATGGCAATCAGAATAATTCCCTGGATCAAGGTCCCACCTTCAGTTATCTATTACCCATAGCTTGTAATATTCCTACACTGAAGGAAAGCATCCAAACCAGTTTTGAACTCTTTAATCATCAATGTCTAAACTCTCCTTAACTGAAAGCTTTGCTAAAAACCATCACACATATGAAAAAAGGGTCTTCTTTAGTCTATACATAGATAGATGACATAGCATTTTCAGATAGGGGTTAAAGAAACAAGGTAGCCTTGAACTCAGACAAATATCAAGCAATAAAGGTGCTGATTATTATTAGATAATCCCAGGAAATAATCACCCAGCATGCCCTTCATGTGTCTTTCATGAATCTTCCCATTGAAAGAATTTGCTTGAGGCATTTCACAAGAGGACTCAGTAGACCTAAACACACATCTGGCATACCTTTCTGCTAATGTGCCAGGTCTATGTAAGTCTTAAATTATGTACAACATACATCACCACAATGGTTTATGAGGCAACTGAAGCTATTATCTTTCCAAACTGCTATGCCTTGTGCTAAAACCATTTACAGATACAGAGTATTGTAACATGTCACATTATGGTGTACATCCTTGTCGTGCGTCCACTGTTGAGAAAGTAATACAGACATCAGCAAAGTCATTTTGCTGCAATATTCCATTTCAAAGGAATGAAGCGTTGTGCTGTGAGTTATATTATATAATATATATCGAAGGGTTTCTAAGTATCTTTAGAGAGCAATCACACCAAATAATATTGTTCTAACATTTGAAGATGATGTCACAAAATGGCAGTTTTCCAGTTTTATAAAAGCACTATATAGTTTTTACATAGAGGTCAAAATAAAAACTGCCTTGATGCAAAAAAAGCCAGAAAAAAGATTTCTATATAAAAGTAATAACCAAATCTAGTGAAACAGTCTTCAAGTCAACTGCTGCCAGTGGGCACCTTCCTTCTGCCTACCTTCTACTACTATATTTACTATTGTAGGTAGTTGAGGCTTAAGGCAGTGCTCCCTGGGAACTACATGCTAATTGTCCTCTCCAGAAGGAAAATAAACATCTGCCAATTTTTCACTGTGAATGATACCTCACCCACTGGGATCTAGAATATTATAAAACCACTTCTATGGCATAATTTCGGGAGTGCTGGAGATATCTGCCTTCACTTCTATGGCATGTCACACACTGACTAAGAACTACCCACTCTGTCTGCTGACAACGACCAGAGTCCAAAATCCAAAACAGATCTATCTAGAGGTGGTGTTCAATGCCAGTTGGAGCTTGAATCAAGTGGGTGGTGTTGATTTTCAGGGCTTACAATATAGTAAAGCTGTAAAAATTGCAGATGTTTTCCTTTTCTCCAGGTTAAGGTAGTTTCCTAAAAATGTAATGCTCACTTAGCTTTCTGTGTTATACACTCAACACTCAACAAAGGAATCAAATCACACCGCAAGGATGTTGGCTCACGCTTTGCATTGCCATGCTGAGTTTGCTGATAATGGATCTCAGTTTTAAATAGTTTGCTTCATCTAATCCTACAGCTATTCAGCTGGATGGGGATCTGATTGCTTCATTCAGAGAAATTGATTGGCATGTTAGCGGGATCATTGTTGAACAATCTTAACCTTGTGGTATGGGCTATTGCTGCCATGAAGGAATGAACCTGACAGGCACTGATATTCAGATAGACTCAGCCATTTACATCCCTTACTGTCACAAGGCAGCAGTTTCTGAAAAATGTTTTCTTATTTTAACTACTGACGCAATCAATCATAGCTGATTGCTCTCAGTCTATAATCACCCACACAGAAGAAGATTTCCAAAAGATTTGTTTAAAAGGATTGTTTTCCTTTCCTGAATGATTCTGGATTTTGCAGATGAAAGCAATGTTTTCTTAGTACTATAATATGCAGTTTTTTTATTTCAATAAATCTGTAATAAAAAAGAGGGGGGGCTGAATAAAAAACAATGAACAGATGAACAGCTGTCCAGGTAAGGAGAGAAGATGACTTTGGACTCACACCACAATAATACCAGGAATGACATTATTTTCTTTGCTTTTTTTAATTATGCCTGTGCACAACAAATTTAGGGCTTAAAATGGGTGGTGTGGGACAGAGCTACCCCACTTCATTCCTGGGCAGAAGGATTATCAAGTAAAAATAGCAAGTAATGCTGTGCTCCTATCAAGAGTGAACCATCACTGTTAGATAACATTAGTTTGGTTCCTGTCTCAAGGTACCCATGTGACACTGATAACCAGAAAAAATGCAGCAGCCCTGTCACTCTTAATGAGCTCAAACCAGTACCCTTTGTACCAGTTGCTCATTGCTCACACTCAAAGGATCTTAAATCTTTTTCACACCTATTCCTTTACAAATACAATCTGGATCTCACTGCTATCAACTGTTAAAATTCAATGTTTAACTTGTCCTCCCTATTGATCAACAGTGATTAATGTGAATTTTACAAGTGAAATCAATACAGATCATAGCGTGCACATGAATTAACTTGGCCAGTCTATTTTAAGGAAAGAGCAGGTGTGACCACAATATTTTATATTTTCACGTACAAATATATTTTTACGTACAACAGACACATAGCAGGAATTTCTACTTCAAGCAGAAGGAACAAGGAAGCAATACAGAGGCCTGGCAGACTCTACCTCTTAGGGTGGCTCATTGGTTACCACTGCTGCCTTGGGTTCAGTGCTACCTTGGGCCTCCTGGAGTTTATAGGTTCCCACTGTACTTTCATTGGATTAATCCAGTTCCCTGCCATAATATAAAGACATACTGAGTTGACTGAAGCATGACTAAACTGGTTCTAGTTTGTGTCAATGGCCCATAAATTCCTGCACTTAGTGATCCCTCATCCAGCCTAGTGCGAAGTGAGGGGTGATGTTGGGGGGAGGTGTAGGGGTCCCAGGCACCCCTATTAGCTGGGGTTTGTTTAGTTTATACTAATTATTTCCATAACGTTAGTATTACAGTAGCACTATGGAAATAATTTAAATCACTTACTTGCCAGGTAATGATTAATAGTGCTGGATGGGGGCTGATGCTGGGGGAGTGATCGGGGGAGGTGTTGGGGTCCAAGGGAAGAGCTCCTCCTCAGACGCAGGTGCAATGATGTCACTCATCAGTGCCTACTTCGGGAGAAGGCACTGGTGATTGACGTCACTTTTTGGCACTCAGTGCCATAAAGGTTTGCCATCATTGCTATATAGAGCAGAGGTCCCCAACCGCCGGTCCGCGGACCAGGACCGGGCCGTTGGTGTTTTCCAGCTGGTCCACGGCTGGCACCTAGCCCTGCGCCTGGTCAGACAAGCAATAATGTTCTCTGCCGTAGCTGTCACAGCAGAGAACATTATGCAGGCAGGGCAGGGCGGAGCAACGCGGGGCATGGGGCGGGTCGGGTGGCCTACCTTTCTGATGGGATTGGCTAGTGTGTGACAGCTCAGTCCTCCCACACTGCACAGAGAAGAAGTGCTTGGGGCAGCAGAAAGCAGCGCACAGTCACATAATACATGGCTGAAGCTGGATCGGGCTTCCTGGAGCAGCTGA